>PVJX010036082.1:0-17805 GCA_004027295.1 Dolichotis patagonum
CATTTTGCTTTTTTGTTTTGCCATTTTCCCCTTTATAGTTTGTATTTGGTCCTTCAGACCCACTAGCCTCCACTGTTGGTAGTGTGTATCTTCATGTCTTACTGTAAGGGTGATGTGTGTTCAATTGCTGGGTCCTACAATCAATAGGTGGGCCAGTCACCTGACTTCTTGTTCAGGGCCTGTTGAGTGAGTCCTATATTATTCCTGGGCTGACAAGTCTAGTAGTATTGATGTAAGTCAACTTTTAGTTCCTGCTAGTACTTTATCTTCAGGTTATTCCAGGTCATCAAATCGCTTTGTCTATCATGTTTGTGTCAGCTGAGGCCTTATTGTGTCACTATTGTGTGCCTGTGAGTCTCATAAGCCCTTTTGATTTTCTTCAATTTGGGGTGGTCCTTTTTGACACACTCTTCACTCTGCCTGATGTTTTCTGTGTGTAGAAAGGGGTCACCCTCACTCTTGTCACACTTACCAAGGTCTTACAGTTAGTTGGAGGAAGCTTTACTACTGGCCATATTTCACTACTGTAAACCTCTATTTTAGGGGCATACTCACCACACTGACTGAACCCAGCTGAGATCTTGTTTCAGTGAGGCAGTCACTTAATCTCCCTTCATGCTAGCACAGATAGTCCTCTGTAGTCCAAGGTTCCTCTTGGTGCAGAGTTCAAAGTTTGCCCCATGCACTGGGATGTTACAGGAGCTTTCATATTCAGGGAGCAGGGTGGGTTCCCTGCCCTGCTGGCTGCGTGGGGTTTGCTGAGCATAGTCATGTTAGGCCGGTTGGTCCCTGTCCTTAGACTTGGGATGGTGTCAGATGCAGGGTGTGGTCTTACTGCTTGTGAGCAGAGTTCCAAGTTTGCCCCATGCTCACTGGGATTCTGCTGTGGGGGCATGCAAAGTCAGTGCCAGGATGGGTTCCCAGCCCTGCTGGCTGCTTTTGGTTCACTGAGCATAGTTCAAAAAATACGACATCTTTATCATTCACTCTGCAGTTGATGGGCATCTTGGTTGTTTCCAAGATTTAGCTATTACAAATTGTTCTGCTATAAACATGGGTGCAGATATATTATTGTGATAGGAAATTTTCAGTTTTTCTGGAAAATATCCATGAGGCGAACAGCTGGGTTGAATGGAGCTTCCACTCCTAGTGTTCTGAGAATTCTCTATACTGATTTCCATAGTGGTTGCACCAGTCTACACTCCCACCAACAGTGGAGCAGTGTTCCTTTTCGCAAGGCCTCAACAATATTTGTGATCAGTCCATTTCTTAATGGCAGCTATTATTTCTGGAGTGAGATGAAATTTCATTGCTGTTTTAATTTACATTTCTTGAATGACCAGTGATGGTGTACATTTTTTCATGTATTTATTTGCCATTTGTATATCTTCATCTGAGAACTGTGTGTTCAATTCAGATGCCCAATTTTGGAGATGGTCTTTGAATTTGCGGGGTGTGATATTTTTCAATTCATTATATGTTGTTGATATAAGTTCTTTGTCTGAGGGGTTGCTGGTTAAAATTCTTTCCCATTCTGTGGGTTTTCTATGCACTCTGTTGGTGATTTCTTTTGAAGTGCAGAAACTTTTCAACAATACGAGATCCCAGTTTTTGATTCTCTGAAGTGTTTCCAGTGCAGTTTGGATTTTGTTCATGAGTTCTCTGCCTAACAGTACCTCTCCAAGACTTCTACCTACCTTATCTTTCAGTATATGTAGTGTTTCTGTTTTAATGACAGGGACTTTGATTCAATTAAACTTTAGTTTTGTTTATGGTGATGGCATGGATCTAGTGTCAGTCTTTTACATATGGAGAGCCAAATTTTCCAACACCATTTATTAAATTGGCTACCCTTCTTCCAGCGAAAATGTTTACCGTCTTTGTCAAATATCAGGTGCCAAGTATGTTTGCAGTTATACTTTATATCCTAATCTGTTTCATTGATTGTAGGGTATATTTCTTTGCCAGTACCATAATGATTTTATTACTGTGGCATGTAGTGCAGTTTCAAGTCAGGAATTGAGATGCCTCCTGCCTTGCCTTTATTGCCCACAATTGTCTTTGCTATTCTAGGTTTCTTCTGTTTCCAAATGAATTTAAGAGTGTTTTCTCTAGATCTGTGAGGTATGTACATGGTTTTTGATTGGGATTGCATTAAATCTGTACTACACTTTTGGGTTTATGGCCATTTTCACAAAGTTGGTTATTCCTTGACAAGAGCAAGGAATATCCTTCCATTTTGTAATTTCCTCATCAATCTCCTTTTTTAGTGTAGTATAATTTTCAGCCTATGGGTGTTTTCAATTTTAGTTAGGTTGATTCATTGTATTTCATTTTTTTTAGATGTGATTGTGAAGGACGATATTTCCTTTATTTCTCTCATGGTGAATTTTTTGATTGTGTACAGGAATGCTATGGATTTTTGTGCAATGACTTTGTATCCAACTACACTTCTGAATTTGTTTATTACCTCTAGTAGTCTTTTAATGAAATTTTGGTGTCTTCTATATAGAGTATCATGTCATCTGCAAGTAGTGATAATTTAACTTCTTCCTTTCCTATAATTCCTTTCATTTCTCTCTCATGTAGATGGCCCTGATTAGTACCTACAGAACTATATTGAATAGTTATGCTGATACTGTACATCCTTGTCTTGTTCCTGATTTTAGAATGAAAGGTTTCAGATTTGTCCATTTAGTATATTGTTGGCTGTTGATTTGACATAGATGGCCTTTTTGAGATTGAGGTAGATACCATGTATTCTGAGATTCTGAAAGTTTTTTTTATCACGAACATGTGTTGAACTTTATCAAAAGTTTTTCTGCATCTATTAAGATTACCATGTGGTTTTTGTTTTTTGGTCAGTTGATGTGGTGTGTTACGTTTATTGATTTGCCTATGTTAAACCATCCCAGCATTCTTGGAATGAATCTCATTTAGTTGTGCTATATAATCTTGATGATTTGTTCCATTCTTTTTGCCAATATTTATTGAGAATCTTTGCATCAATATTCAATAGTGAGATTGGCTTATATTTCTCCTTTTTGGTTGGGCTTACTCTGGTTTTGTATGAAAGTAATACTTGCCTCAGGAATGATTTAGGGAAGATTGCTTCCTTTTCAATTTCAGTGAAGAGTATAAAGCATATTGGCAACAAATTTTCTCTAAATTTCTTGTAGAATTCAGTCATGAATCCATCAAGACCTGGGCTTTTCTTGTTGGAATTTTTTGTTACATTTTCAATTTCATCGGCTGATATTGGGTTATTCAAAATTGCTATATTTTCTTGGTTGAGCTTTGGTAGTTCATATTTTTCTAGAAATCTGTCCACTTCCTCTGTGTTTAACACTCTATGGGAGTAGAGATTTTCAAAATAGGTATTCATGATCTTTTGGAGGAGGCTTTTTTTTTTTTGTACCGGGGTTTGAACTCATAACCTCGCGCTTGCCAGGCAGGTGCTTAAGCCACTGAGCTAAATCCCCAGCCCCCATGATCTTTTGAATTTCCATGGGATCTGTAGTAATTTCCCCCTTTTCAGTCCTTATTGCATGGATTTGGGTTTTTTCTTTCTTTTTCTTGATAATGTTAAAGTTTTGTGAATTTTATTTATTCTCTCAAAAGACCAGCATTTTGATTCATTAATTCTTTGTATTTTTTTTAGTTTCAATTGCATTGATTTCTTATCTACTCTTTAGTATTTCATCTCTTCTATGAGCTTTGGGTTTAAATTTCCGCTTCTTTTTCTAGTAGATAGAGATGAAACATTAGGTTGTTTATTTGTGCTCATTCTGTTTTCTTGATATGTCAATTTATTGCTATATATTTCTCTCTTAAGTCTGATTTCATCGCATCCAACAGATTACAGTATGTTGTGTCTGCTATTTCATTGAACTGTTGCTATTGCTTTATTTCTTCTTTAATTTCATCTGAAGCATTAGGTGTTCAAAAAGTTGATGTTTAACTTCCATGTATTTTTGCAGGTTTTGCAATTTCTTTTGCCATTAATTTCCAATTTCTGTGTGTTATGGTCAGATATTATGCATGAGATAATTTCAATTCCTTTGCATTTACTTAAGAATGCTTTCTGGGATATTATATGGTCTATTTTGGAGAATGTCCTGTGTGCAGCTGAGAAGAATGTGTATTCTGTTGTGGTTGGGTCGAACACTTTGTAAATATATACTAAGTCCAATTGCTCATAGGTATGTTTTAGATCTATTATTTCTTTGCTGAGTTTTTATCTGATTGATCTATCTCTTTTTGACAATGGGCTGTTAAGGTCCTATGTAATAATTGTGTACTTAAATATTTGGTTTTTCATGCTCTTTTTTATCTGCCTTATGCAGTGGGGTGCTTCTGTGTTTGTTGCATATATATTTATAATAGTTAGTTCTTCCTCCTGAATTTTTCTATGTAGTGACTTTCTTTGTCTCTTTTAATCATTTTGGGTTTGAAGTCCACATTGTTTGCAAATTAGAATAGTTACCCCTGCTTTTTTCTGGGTTACTGTTACATGGAATACTGTTTTCCATCCTTTGACTTTTAATCTATGAGTTTCTTTTTGAGTCACATGCATTTCTTATATACAGCATATTGTGGGATCCTGTTTCTTGATTCCTTCTGGCAACCTGTTTCTTTTGATCTGTGAATTGAGCCCATTTACATTTATGGATATCACTCATATGTACTGGCTTGACTTCACCATGTTGTGTTCCTATTGTTACTTTACTGCTTTTCTCCCTTGTTTAATTACTTGTCCAACCTGGTGATTTCTTTTTGTTTTTGTTCTGGTGATTGTGGTCATTTTTATCTCTATCTAGGATTTCCTTCAACATTCTTTCTAAGGTTTCTTTGGTGGACATGAATTTCTTCTGTTGATCCTTTTCATAGAAGTATCTAGTTTCTCCATTAAATTTGAAAGACAGATTTGCTGGATACATCAGTCTGGGTTGAAAGTTGTTTTCTTTCAGGGATTGAAATACTTCACTCCAAATTTGTCTTAATCTGCAGGGTTTCACTGAGAAGTCTGCTATGATTCTAACAGGCTTTCCTTGATAGGTGAATTGTGTCTTTTCTTTAACCTGTTTCAGTATTCTGTTTTTATGCTGTGTGTCTGGGATATAATTCTTACATGTCTAGGTGTAGATTTACATTGGTTATGAATTTTTGACATTATATGTGCCTCTCTTACTTGTATATCAGATTTTTTCCTCATGTTTGGGAAATTTTCTGGCATTACTTCTGTGAACAGCTTGGTTGTATCCTTGCATTCTCTCCTGCCTCCTCACTGATGCCTACTAATCTTCCATTGTTTCTCCTGGCATCATCTTGAAGATGTTGGATTGTCATTTCTTGCTGATTTGTTGTTTTTATAACTTCTACCCTTTCATGATCACTATCTGAGATGCTGTCCTCAAGGTCCACAATTCTATCCTCAGCTTCATTTAAACAGCTTTGCAGGCTTTCAATACAATTTTTTTGTTTCTTGCATATCTCTTTGAATTTTTTTCATGGATTCTGCTTGTTTTCTGCATAGTTAATTTCAAGTTTCATTCAATTTCCCCTGCTCCTGTATTTTTGTATCTATTTCTTCTCTAGCTATGTTGAGAAACTCATTTAACTAAGGTTGTTACTTTTGCCTTTACATAAGACATTATTTTTAATTTCAGTTTCTCTATAGCATCTTGGATTTGTTTCTTTACTTCATTTGCTATATTTTCAGAGATTTCTTGTGTATGACTTTTAAGTTCCTCTATTTCATTGTCACCTGTACTTGCACATGATGGACTAGATGTTTGGGATTGCATTTTGCCTTTTCATTTAGTCATTTTCACCATTTGGGTAAATATCTGGTCTTTGTATCCTAACACTCAGAACTTGCTGTAGTATGTGTTTTATGGTCCTACTGTGGTGGATGTTTGTCAAATTGCTGGGTACCACAATGAAGAGGACATCCAGTCTCCTGAATTCCTCCTACTGGGCTTGTTGAGTGAGTCCTATATTCTTTCTGGGCTAACTAGCACAGAAGTATTGATGTAGGGCAACTGGTAGTTTTTGCTGTTGTTATATCTTCAGGTTGTTGCAGGTCACCAGATCTCCCTCAATAATGTTTGTGTCACCTGAGGCCCTGCTTTGTCACTGGAGGTCTCATAAGTTCTTTTAATTTTCTATAAGTTGGAGGGCATTATTGGTGCACTCCTCAACCTGTCTGATGTTCTCTGTGTGGGGGAAGGGGTTACCCACTCTCTTGCCAGGTTAACCATGGTCTTATAGTTGGAGGGGGTTTTATTTCTGCTCCTACTGACCAACTGCAGACCTCTATTTTAAGGGACAAACACACCACACTGACTGGAGCCTGCTGAGGTCTTCTGTTTGGGTGAGGGTTTTGTGAATCTCTCAACCATCCAGCACAGTACTCCACTGTAGTCCAAGGTTCCGATGTTCATTATGGAAGGGCTGGCCCAGCAGCAGCAGTCCCAGGCAGCTCAGGCCTGTGGCTGGCTTCTGCGATGTTCCCAGTGGAATGGTGTGCTTACCCACTGGTCCCTGTGGAAGGGCAGGTTCAGCAGCAGCAGTCCCAGGCAGCTCAACCTTGCAGTGTGCTTACCCGCTGTTCCGAGTGGAAGGGAGGACCCAGAAGAAGCAGTCCCAGGCATCGCAAACATGGGGCATGCTTACCCGCTGGTCCTGGTGGAAGGGAGAGATGAACACACAGTTCTCAGATGAAGATATACAAATGGCAAATACATACATGAAGAAATGTTCACCATCATTGGTCATTTGAGAAACGCAAATTAAAATAGCATTGAGATTTCATCTCCCTCTGGAAAGAATAGCTGCCATCAAGAAATGGACTGATGACAAATGTTGACCAGGCTACAGGGGAAAAGGAATACTGCTCCACTGTTGGTGGGAGTGTAGACTGGTACAACCACTATAGAAATCTGTATGTAGAATTCTCAGAACACTAAGATTGGAAGCTCCATTCAACACAGCTATTCACCTCCTGGGTATTTCCCCAGAAAAACTGAAAAGGTCATATCACACTGATATATGTGCAACCATGTTCATAGAAGCACAATTTGCAATAGCTAAATCTTGGAAATAACCAAGATGCCCATCAATTTCAGAGTGGGTGAAAAAGATGTGGTATTTTTATACAATGTTATATTACTCAGCTATGAAAAAGATGATCTTGAGGCCTTCAGAGCTAAATGGAGACAACTTGAGACTATACTGAGTAATGAAATAAATAAGAATCATTTATACTGGTTTCAAACAGGAGCCTAAAAAGAATTCTTTATCTGGTCTGTTGGCCCTTTCAGAACTTTGGAAATGTAATTGTCAATTCATCAGAAAGAAATAGCAGTTGAGTATGGTGTACTTTAGGGGGCCTGCAAAGGAGAGGCCCTGGCACCTCAGGACCTGCACCATGCAGTTGACTAGGGTTGCCCGGAAAACAAGGAGTTCCTCCCCTCTCTGGGGGGCCCCTGTGAGTGTGGCAGACTATTGGAGACCCAAAGGAGAGAGACCCTGGCACTTCTGGACCTGTACTGTGCGGTTGACTCAGGGTGCTGGGAGAACAGGGAACTCCTCCCCTCTCTGTGGGGTGGCTGTGAGCCTGCCGGTATGTGGGTTGAGAATCAAACATCTCATGTCATCTTGTCCCCTGTCCTGTGTCTCCCCCCTCCTTGGCAAGTGGGGGCAGGTTAGCTACACATCTTGTGAAAAGATTGGCTGTGTTGTTTAGTATGAGCTCCCCATATGCAAAGATATGGACAACCATTTGGAAGAAAACCAGAGATAATATGACAGATGGTGAAGATCTCTGGTTGTCTAGCTTTGAAATTTGTGTTTTGTTATGTCCCGTTGTATTCTGTTTTGTTGTGTTTGATTTTACTCCCTTTAAAATAAAATTTAAAAATGTATATAAACAAAAGAGGGGAAAAGAAAGTGCTGTAAAGGATATAACTGCATGTATGTTTAAGTGTGTAAGATAGATGACCATTTTACTGTTTTTGTTAGATTATTGAGCAGAACTGTTAACAGTCTCACTGTTTGAATGTCTACTTTGTATGCTTTAATTTTGTAACCTGAACAACTATTTCCAATGATGACAGTATGTAACTTATCAAGTGGCAATTTCTTAGTGTTTTTGTTTTTGTTTTCTTGCTGTTCTTTTATTTTTTGCCTTTGGAATTCCATATGGTTGCTACCTTTTTTCTGTTTTGTTTGGTTGTTTTCTTTTTTGTCATTTCTCTTTAAATAGAATTTAAAAAAAGAATATCTTATAAATATCACATTGTGTCTCTAGTGTAAAAAGTAATAGGAAATGTAGGAGCAAAGAAACCCAGAATGTGTAAATGCTATTGTAAAAAAGAGAGGTAAAAGAAGTTCTCTAAACAATAATACTGCATGTATGTTTAAGTGTGTAGTATTGATAACCATATTACTAAGTTTTTTTTGGATCTTTTAAAATAACTGTTTGCAGTCTCACTCTTTGAATTTCCACTTTGTATGCTTTAATTTAGTAACTTTAACAACCATTTGTAAGAGCACAATATGTAATTAATCAACTAGTGATTTCCTACTGTTTATTATTTTTGAAATTCTGTATTATTTTTACCCTATTTCTGTTTTGTATTTTCTCTTTAGATAAAAATTTTAACATGATACTGGAATAACTGAATATTTTAATGGTAAAGAAAATAATGTTAAGGCAAATTTCATATTTTAAATAATCTATTCATAAAATATCTTAAATAATAGAAAAAAATTACAGAAATCTATGACTTTCAGGTACCAGCTTTTTTTTCTTTGAGACAAGGTCTCACTCTGTAGAGCAGGCTAGCTTTCAACTCACTAGATAGCTGCTGTTTGCCTGAAACTCAGAATAATCCTCCTGCCTCAGCCTCTCAACTTTGGGGATTACAGGCAAGCACCCCCATGCTAGGTTTGGGTTAGAATTTTCTAATGGGTAGAGAAAACACAAACAACAACAAAAAAATGATGTGAGATTTAATAAAATTAATTTACTAGACAAACACTAAACTGAGAAAAAAATTATATATAATATATGTGTGTGTGTGTGTGTGTGTGTGTGTGTGTGTGTGTGTGTGTGTTTGTATTACAAAGAACAGGCTTTCAGAATATAATAAAAAAATCCTATAACTCAGTAATAGTATAGTAAGCAGTAAAACAAAAAGTAGACTCCGGTTTTGAAGAGATACTTCCAAATAGAAATTGACACATCATATGAATTTCTTCAAGATTTTGTATCTTCAGTGAAATAAATAAAATAAACATGAAATTCTACTCTTTTGGCATCCTCAGTTGTAAAAATTCTCATAATATTAAGTATTGTCCGGTATGGGAGTTAACTAGGGTTTTTCAAATACTGCTGACTGTGACTTAAATTGATACAGTCTCCATTATGGACTGAATCTTTCTGTCTTTTTGAAATTTCATAGGCAGCAATTTTAACTCCTTATGTGATGGTATCAAAAGTTGTGACCTTTGAGAGATGATTATTTTATGAGTATGGAGCACACTTCAATGATAATAGTAAACTTAGAAAAACTCTGAGGTTTCTTTGGCTGTTTTTAAAGCTACTTGAAGATACAAGAGAATACTACTGTGTGCAATCAAGAAGATGCCTTTCTAGAACTCAAACATACTGGCATCATGATTTCAGACTTCTAGTTTTCAGAGGTATGAGAAATAAAGCTTTGTTGTTTATAAGCAAATCAATCTGTGTTAAACAAATTGAGTAAGACACCTTCATTATCAATCAGTTGGTAGTGTATTGCTTTTTTTAACATTTCTTATTTTAATATTTATAAAAGAATAAAGAATAAAAATGATAAAGAACTTCAAAACACAATAATAGATTAACAGTGGTTAATGTATTACATATTTTTATTTTCAAAGTAGTTGCTCAGATTACAGGATATAAGCATGAAAAAATGATCAATGAAGCACAAACTATTCCCTTGAAAATTAATTAATTATATATACATATATATATATACATAAATATAATATTTTTTCTTTTTGCTTTTCTTCTTTCCCCCATCTCAGTTGTCTTTTCCTTTTGAGCAGCTTCTTTCCCTTTCACTTTCACAATAGTTATTGTGTATTTTGGATCTTATGCATTTGGCACAAAAATGGACATCTGAGTGGAGTATGTATTTCTCAAATGAAGAAATGTAATTGAAAATAAATATATGAAAAAAAATTTCAACATCACTACCCATTAGAGAAATGCAAATTAAAACAAAATTGAGATTTTTACCTCATTCCAAAAAGAATCACTGCCATCAAGAAATCAACCAATAAAAAATGCTGGCCCAGTTTTGGATAAAAGATAATGCTTCTCCACTGTTATTGGGAGTGTAGACTGGTACAACCACTGTGGGAGAAATCAGTGTGGATATTTGTCAAATAACTAGGGTTGACCGTATTATTCAATCCAGGTATTCCTCTTCTGTGTATTTTCCCAGAAGAATTGAAAACATCATACCACAATGATATATGTGAGCCTGTGTTTATAGTAGCACAATTTGTAATTGCTAAATTTTGGAAAAATTCAAATGTCCATCACCAAGGAAAGGACAAAAAAGATGTGGCTTTTTTTACACAATGTAGTACTACTCAGCTACTCTTTGGTTTTAATCATTTTTGCAAATATTTCATGAGTAAATCATTATTTTTAAAACTTATTTTTAATTATAAAAATATTTACCAAACTACTATGGTGCTTATTTTAATAATTCTTTTTCTTTTCTTTTCCTGTTGTGAAGATTGAACTCAGGGCATTTGCACTGAACTAAATTCTCCCAAGCTAGCCTTCAATTTGATGTTCTCCTTCCTCAACTTCCCAGATATGTGGGATTACTGGTATGCATCCACCCCAGCTAAAACCATCTTAAATTGAAGATATAATGAGTCTACAATGCATGTAATATACCTCAACTACTGCACAACATAAACCACTGAATACCAGCACACAGTACATAGAATATCTGCTGAATATTCTTGCCATTATGTGGCTACCAAGGACCTTTAGATTGCTGCCACTTGCCTCAACTGCAATTTAGTACTATACGACATACTGTTAGTCTAAGAAAAGATCAAAATTCAAAATATGCTTTATAGTTGTGTACTACTTTCACAACACTACAACATAGAAAATTAGAAATTGAAACATTATAAATCAGGGACCTTTGTGATAAATTCCTATAATGTGATGTTTTGATGTATGTTTACAGTGTGGAATAATTAAATCAGGCTAATTAATGAATTCATCATCTTTGATATGTATTATTTTGTAGAAAATTTAAGCCTTACTTTTACCAGTGCTGAAGTATACATTATTTATAATGCATTGTTTTATTCATTACTCTTTGCAATAGATCAGTAAATATTACTTTTGCCTGAAATCTTATAACTTTTGTAAAACATCTCTACATCACTCTCCTGCCCCTAACCTCTGGTATTTATCATTCTACTCTTTACTATTTTTGTCTGATATTTTTAGATGCCACATGTAAGAAAGATCATAGCCTAGTTGCTTTTCTGTGCACGGGTCATTTCACTTAGTACAGAATAGCATGTTTCAGTCTAATCCATGTTGTAGCAAATTACAATATGGCCCTGATTTTTTAAAGGTGAACTGTATTCTCTTGTATATAAACAAATTTCATACATTCATTTGATGCTAGACATCAAGGTTGTTTTTATATATTAGTTAATGTGAACAATCCTGGAAACAACATGAAAGGGTATATGTCTCTTCAGCATACTGATTTCAGTTCTCTTAGATATCTGCCCGGACATGTGATTACTTGATCATATGGTAACTGTATTTTAAGTTTTATGTTTAGACAATGTTATATTGCTTTATATAATGGCTGTATCAAGTTACATTCCTAACAAGAATAAACAATGGTTGTATTTTCTTCATATCCTTTTAAATATTTTTATCTTTTGCCTTTTTGATAATACCTATTCTAATAATTGTTATGCATTACCTCATCATTGCTTTAAGTTTTTTTATTTATCTGTGATAATGAGTGATTTTTATATATTTATTTGCCATTTGTATATTTATTTGATAAGTGTCTGCATAGGTCCATGCTCATCTGAAAATGGAAAACTAGCTTAAGGACCTTATTTAAACTCAAAATCATAACAAAATATATTGCCTGGAAATAGTTAGATTTTTGTGTTATAGCCCTAGCTCTTTACACTATTCATTTAATAAATTGAGTGATATAGTTTAACCCAGAAAATGTAATAATCAGCATACAAGTCCAGCACTATCCCCATTTATCTGTAGTCACACACTCCAAAATGTTAGTTTAACACAATGTTCTTGTGAACTTCAACATCTAGAGCATTGTTGAAGGATATTGAGCAAACCCTATTCTGTGAATGAAAATTTCTGTAAGTTTTTAATGTCCTTCAAACATATGGTTTTAATATTCCTTTTGGTCTTCTGTACTTTAGCCAGAGAGCCCACATTAGACACAGAAGATCATTGATTTACACTGTAGAAATGCATGACACAGAATTGTTCTTCTTTTCCTGTTGTGATCAGTCATTAATGGAGGAAATATTATTAAATAGTAGCAATGGCATAGCACTTGGCCTTTTAGTCATTTGGCAATAATAGCAGACCAGGTTTTTTGAAACATTTTATAGATGGTTTTCCATGATACATGTTTACCAAATCGACATCAAAGAGATGAAATGGTATATTTATAGATAAGTAAAGAAATAGTATAATTAACCAAGTTACTTGAGAATACTACACTTCCTAGGAAATGTTTAATCAGTAAACAGTATGGAGTCTCATGATCACATTCAGTTAATCAAATCAATCAATCAATCAATCACTGACCAGAAAAGATGGAAGAGATATTCCTATGGCCAAGAACTATGGAATCTGAACATAGAGAAAATTGTGAAGACTTACAAATACTAATAATCTTAAATAAGCAACTAAATAGTGATCAAGAAGAGTCCCTAAGACCAAAGAAGATAGTGACCCAAAGTTATTTGAAGCAGTAATATCTGGATCTCACACAAGTCAGTGAAAAGTTTTCATTTATTCAACCTCATAAAGAGGTAATTATTAGAGTACACAAAAGTGTTTTGCCAAGTTGTCTGTAAAAATTAGCCATGGATTAATGGTTTTTCTGGTTCATCTTTAAAAATCTTAAAAAAAATATTAGAAGACAATTTTAAAGTAACTTACACACATATAGAAGAAAATATAAAATTACTTGCACAATCAAAAATGTATCTAATTCCTACCAAATAAAATTTTCATGTTCCCATGCAATAAATATTGTCATGCATGGAAATAAAAAACAAAAACTAAGACCCACAATGAGAAAAAAAGCTCCACTAAAACCTACCAAAAAATAACATAGAATAGGTGGAAAATTATTTGTACTATAGTAGTCATTATATTTTAATTTCATGTGCCCAGGAAACTAGCAGAAAGTTTGAACATGTAGGTAGAGAAACAGAAGTTTATAAGGGAAACAAATTTAAATTCTTGGAAAAAGGTGATTTTGAATGAAGCTTAGCATAGTGATACATGTTTGAAATTCCAGCTACTTGTGAAACTGAAACAAAAGATTTGCCTGGGCAACACTGAAAGACAGGACCTCAAACTAAAATAGAACTTAAAAGACACAAGGATGTAACTCAGCAAATCTACAATAAATCCCTGAGCTGTAGAAAAAAATGGGCATATATGACATATAAATACATGGTAGTAACATCAAGTTAGGCATTTCAGATAAACAAAAATTAGTGAAATTTTACAAATAGTAAAGGAAACTATTCAAAATGAAGAACAATGTAAAACTGACTGGAAATTTTGAATAAAATATTAGTGAATATTATTTTTCTAAGTTTAATTTTTTAATTTGAAGAAAAATACCAACTAAAATATCCAGGAAACTAAGTCAGTATTTAGAAGAAGTTTTATAGCATTATGTCCATAACTATAGATAAATTAGATTATGTGAAAATTTTAAAAAATTTTAAAAAGCTGCATATCAGCTATCACACTATCAACAGTGTGAAGAAACCACCTAAACAATGGCAACAATTATTTGCAAAGTATACAATTATCAAAGGTTTTTGATATCCAGAATACATAAGGAGCACGAATATCTCAATAGCAAAAAAGAGAAGAAAAATCTTGATTAATTCTGATAAAGATGGGCAATGTACAGAAACAGACATTATATAAGTAAATACAGGTATAAGGGGTTTCTTCATGAAGAACTTGCCTGTCCTTGTGTCTTCCAGGGTTCTCCCAATTCTCTGTTCCAGCATTTTTTGTATTTCAGTTTCAATATTTAGATCATTAATCCATTTTGATTTTAGTTTAGTGTGTGGTGAGAGATACAAGTACAGATTTAGTGTTTGGCATGTGGAAATTCAGTTTCCAGTTTTTTCAGCCCCATTTTTAAGGAGGATATCTTTCTTCCATTGAGCATGTTTGATCCCTTTTTCAAAGATAAGGTGGTTGAGTGTGTTTGGGGTTGTGTCTGCATCTTCTAATTTATTCTATTGATCTTCAAGTTTGTTTATTGCCAGTATCATGCTGTTTTAACACAGTAGCTTTATAATATAATTTCAAATTGAGGATTGTGATGTCCTCTGTCTTACCTCTAGTGCCTAGAATTATTTTTGGTATTCTAGGTCTCTTCTAGTTCCAAACAAATTTTAGGATTTCTTTTGTCATTCTGTGAGATATGCTATTGGTATTTTTATTAGAATTGCATTAAAACTGTATAAGAATTTTGAGAATATAGTCATTTATACTATATTGGTTCTTCCTACCTAAGAACCAGTGATGTATCTTTCCATCTTTCTGATATACTCTTCTGCATACAAAATATTACAAAGAACCAACAAGTGGGATCTCATCTTATTTAAAAGCTATTGTGCAGCAAAAGAAAAAATCAACAGAGTGAAGAAAGAATTCACAATGTAGGAAAAAATGATTTTCCCACTATGCCTTGAAGGACAAGTATCTAGAATATTTAAAGAACTGAAATATAATCAGACTTCCCCAAATTTAAAGACCCAATCCCAAACTTGGCTTCTAAAGTGTGCACTTCTCAGGTGGAGAATAGACACTGCACTCTAAATTTACAGATTCATGTGGAAAATAGTATGAAGCACCCCCAAATATTTAAATATAGAACTACCATATGATCTAGCAATTCTACTTATGGAAATATATTCAAAAGAACTGAAATCAATATGGAAAAGTAGCACATGTACCCTCACTTTCATTGCAGCATTATTTGCAATAGTCAATAAATGAAAAAAAACTTAAATGTCTGTAAACTGATGAGTGGATAAGGTAAATTGGTACATATACACAGTGGGGTACTATTCACTCATGAGAAAGAAATCATGGCATTTGTGATACCATGGATTTAATGGTGCATCATTTTCACATGAGGTAATCCAAGTACAGAGAATGAATTCACATATATGGTGAATGTGAAAATACTGATCTCATATATGTGGTGTGGAGAATGGTGGTTACCCTCAAGACAGCAGACTACAGAGGGATAGGGTAGTAAATTACAGTTAGATAGAATCAATAAGTTGTGGTATGTTATTAGGCAATAGGATAACTATATATAATAGCAATATACAGTATGTTTCAAAAAGCAAGAAGAAAGAATTATGAAGGTTTTCACCATAATGAAATTATGCATATTTGGATGAAGATATATTTTATCTGATTTAACTGTTTTTCAAAGTATACATGTATTAAAACATTGTGTTATCCCATTAATGTGTACAATGGCTATGTGTTCATGTATCAATTTTAAAATGGCTAGATTATAAAAGAATAATGATCTCAAATGAATGACTCATCTTCCAACTTAAAAGTAGAAGAGCAAATGAGCACAAAGTAAATTGACAATAAAATAAAATCACAAAGATCAGAGCAAAAACACGTGAAATATAAAATAAAACATATATAGAGAAAATCACAGGAAGTAAAACCTGATTCTTTGGGGAGATTAAAAAAATTTATCAAACTTTTAATATAGTGATCAAGAAAAAAATGAAAGAATAAAGGATCAGAATACCAAAGATGGAAGGATTAACATCACTGTGGACTTGAAAAATATTAAACTGGTAATAAATGATTATTTTTTCAACTGTGTGCCAAATATTACTCAGTTGATATCAGTAAATTTATGGAAGAATGCAATCAATGATATATTAGCTGAAAAACATAAACAAAACAGCACCGTATTAAACAATTATACTTCTCAGTATCATTCACAGAAATTTAATTCCAGGAGTAAATAAATCCATTGGTGAATTTCAGAGAATGTTTCATGAAGAAACTATGCCTAATCTACACAAATTGTGCCAGAAGATAACAGATACATAAATACAACACAAGTTAGTTTGAGAGGTCAGTATTAATATCCCAAAACCATATTAAGACACAACCTATAAGGAAAATTATAATCTAGTGTCACTCAGAATTGTACAGTAGCTAACTGGACTATGCACAGTGAACTCCAGGCAGTGATCAGGGGTCTGGACCCACCCCTGGGCCCTGACCGAGCATGCCCCTGCAGAATCCCAGTGCACAGGGCAAACTTGGAACTCTGTTCCCAGAGGAACTTTTGACTACAGCAGATTATCTGTGCTAGTTTGAAGGGAGATTAAGTGACTGCCTCACCAAAACAGAAGATCTCATCTGGCTCCAGTCAGTGTTGTGAATACACCCCTAAAATAGAGGTGTACAATGGCTAAATACAGCCAACAGTAAAGTTCCCTCCAGATAACTGTAAGACCTTGGTAAGTCTGACAAGAGTATGGGTGACCCATTCCTAAACACAGAAAACATCAGGCAGAGTGAGGAGTGTGCTGAGAAGGACTCAACTAACTTGAAGAAAATCAAAAGGGATTATGAGACACAAAGGCACACAATAGAGACACAGTAGGGCCTCAGCCTACACAACACTAAAGACAGGGTGATTTGATGACCTGGAATAACCTAAAAATAAAGTACTAGCAGGAATGAAAAGTTGACCTACATCAATACTACTAGACTTGAGAGCCCAGGAAGAATATAGGACTCACCCAACAGGCCCTGCAGCAGGAAGTCAGGTGACTGGCCTACCTATTCATTGTGGGAGCCAGCAACTGGAAAAACATAGACCTTACAGTAAAACACCAAGATACACACTGGCAACAGTTGACACTAGCAAGTCTGGAAGGCCAAACACTAACTCAAAAGAGGAAAATGGTAAAATGAAAAAGCAAAATGCAACCTCAAACATCTATTTCACCAGGTGCAAAACAAAATATTGAAATAGAGGACTCCAAAAGTAACACACCACAATTCTCTGAAAAGACAATGAATGAAATAAAAAAAAAAACCTCCAGGAGGCCATAGAGGAAATCAAATTAAAAGGATTCTCCCATGTAAAGATAGAAGTAACAACCTTAATAAAAGAGTTGCTGAGCACAGCTAAAGAAGATATAGAGAAAAAAGTACAGAATCACTGATTGAAAACCTGCATGAACAATAGAGAAAACAAGCAGAATTCATGAAGCAAACTCAAAGAGACATACAAGAAACAAAAAATTCAATTCAAAGTATGCAAACTGTTTAAAAGAAGCTGAGGATAGGATTTTGGACCTTGAGGACAGGATTTCAATTAGTGATCACAAATGGATAGAAATTTTAAAAATAACAAAGCATCACAAAATGATAATCCAGAAGCTTCA
>PVJX010036083.1:0-18267 GCA_004027295.1 Dolichotis patagonum
AGTGTGCAGGCAGGAATCTGTACCACTATGAACTCTAGGTTTCCCAACCTTGGCCACACCTGGCTGATCTGCATGGGTTTTCCCACGCCTGTTGTGTCAACCAAGTTTCCCCAGTGGGCTTGTACTTTTTCTTGATTTTTATTTTTTACACTGATGAAAATTGCACAATTTTTACACTCTAATATAAAGAACCATGAAGCACGTTTTACAGTTTATAGAGCTTGTTCTGCATCAATAGACAGCTTGATCCTGTTTCTGAGTTTTAAAATGTAAAGTTCTCCCTCTTGTAAAATGTAAAGTTCACCCGCTTCTTGGAGGGTGCCTGGGACTGGAGCCACTTTCACTGTCACATTCCTCCCTCTAAGGCTTAGACCCTTAATGCTCCTTTGACAGCCACCTTCTACTTGAAACCTACTATGAGTAATACCCCCCCACCCAACAAAACTAGCTAGCAATTAAATTGGGACTCAATGCTCTCTCTACCATTCACTCATTCACCTTATTGAGAGCCCAGTATACACCAGACACAGTGACCATGACAGCCATGCACACGATGGGGTAAGTGACATATATTTCCAAGGGGCTTTGGAGCTCAGATCATGGGGAGAACGATTCTTCAGGGAATGGAGAATGTTCATGTTGACGCATTTCCCTAGAAGTCTTTTGTCTCCCAAGAGGCCTTGCATATGATACACATTCATCATCCTGGAAGGGGACTTAGATCCAAAAGGCTGCATTACTAAGGGTCAAGAGAGAAGAAAGGACTTTCCCAAGGATATAGCAAGGTTAAGTGAGGACCTCAGACTCCTCCAGCCCATTGTTATGTCCAGCCTGACAGCTTGCTAACTCTCCTTCAGGGGCTGGAGGACCCAAGGAAGCTTTTCACTCAGCTCTTGATGCAACAAAATAAGCCTTTTCTCCCAACCATTTTTAAGGATTGTCCAACTTAGGACACTGGTCTTCAAGTCAGAAAGTCTTATTTCAAATCCAAGGCAAAGGGCTGGGGATATTGCTTGGTGGTAGAGGGCTTGCCTACCGTGCATGAGACCGTGGGTTCCATTCCCAGTATGGCTGGAGAAACAAAGATCTAACTCAATCTTTAACTTTGAGGGTCAGGGGACAAATCACATCCCTTTCTTCAATAAAAGAGTCTTTGATGCCCACTTTCTGGCTGCATTACATCCTGCTGCCAGTCTAGTAGCTGAGAACCCAGAGCTGCACGCTGGCATGCAACCGGCTGCACAGACCCCTAGCTGAGAGATGACAGGCGACTCCCCTCACCTCTCTGTGAAGTGCTCAACAAAAGCCAAATGTTCTTCTCATATTGAATTCCCACACAAATGCCCAGGCTTGTTAAAAACATTCTTTACAATAACATATGTTGGGTCCAGCTCATCTGTGAGAGTTAGACATGATTTCTGTAATCACTCCCTTATCCTCTCTCCCTAGCTCATAGACTCTGACTCTCTTAACCACCCTCACAGAGCCTGGTTTTATCCCACCTCCTCCAAGAAGCTTAACCTGGGGCAGCTCAAGCTTTCCCAGTGCACCAGGGTTCAGATCTTAATTCAAGTGATCCGTGGGCAAATTACTGGACTCTGAGCCTTAGTATCCCCATCTGTAAAACAAGCTAGCAGTGACACCTATTTTACAGAATTATAGGAAAGACAAAACTACACCTAGGAGTCTAGCTTTCTTATCATGATTACTGATGTTAGTTGGCTCCAGTATAACCACATCTCTGTCCCAAAGGGTCTGCCAGTGGGTTCTCTGTGGAGCCCAAAGGCCTCCTGGCAATGGGTTCAGGGACACGACTGAACATGCTTGCAATGTGATCGTGGAGCTGCAGAGTGACATCTGGCCTGGAAGTTTTGAACTCTTTCAACCAGCACTTGTTCCTAAAGCCACCTCACAGAGACACCCTATGTGCACAGAGCAGGAGCAGGAGCAGGCTGCTTGGGCGAGGCCTCAGCTTCCATCCAGGGGAGCAGGCCCTGATGTCTAACACAGCAAGCAGCCTCCCCAGTCCACCAGGATGGGAACTTCTCCCCAGATGGGGCCCTCTGCCTCCATTAATACAGCCACGTGCACCTGTACTTGTCAGGCAGCTGTGTCACTGTGCTAGGCTCTGCTAAGGCCCCAGGGCTTTCGCATAAGGCCATTCCCTAATGCCTGAGTGTGGGCAACTGTGCAGCCTGTGCCTCCATTTGGAGGTGGGGGAAATGGCTATCACCCCCCAGGATACCATCCCTCTCAGCTGGCTCACAGGCCCCCTGGGTTCCCTCCATATCACTGATGAAAGTAGAGCAGGTGGGGTCTCTGTCTGGCAAGACCAAGTCCTCCAGCAGCTTCCCGACCCCAGTTCTAACCACTACCCCACCATCCTGATCTCCTGGGAAGTTCTCCAGCCATTCCCAGAGGCCTTTCAGAATCCAGACACATGATTTCTTCATTCAGCCATTTTGGTCAATTCCAAGTGAAGATGATGATGATAAATGACCAGTTATCAAGTTCTGCCACATCTCTGTCCCCAGTAACTCACTGAATACCTCCCAACCTAGGAGGCCACTGCCTGTAATTAGAGGAGTCCTTGGGAGGACATAGGCTTCAGAATTCAGAATGTTTTGGTTTTCAGGATGGGAAACAGGCTCAGAAAAGTTGAGGTATTTGCTAAAAACAGTGGAGCTGGTGGTACTGGGTAGAGCAGGAGTTGTAACCAGCAGGGTTCCGGCTCCTGGGAGGGAGGCAGGCAGAGGGGGAAGCACACTCTCCTGGAGTGCAGGGTTCTCACATGGGGCTCAGGGAGAGCAGCCTTTGCCAAGCATGTGTTCACCTGCAACTTACTCTCAACCCAAGAGGCAGCTCCTACATAAAGCAACTTGACCTGGATTTCCAGGACCCTGGCATAAGTAGATCTCTTGACCACTGTTTCTCCCTCAGGGTGAAGCCTAGAGCCTGTGCCTGGCACACCCAAATAGCAGATGCTCAATCAAGGGCAAGTTCCTTCCCCCAGCCCTAGTCTTTGCTTGGCAGTATGTCTTCTACTCAGGTGTGTCTTCATTGCCTCCTTCCCTTCCACTGAGCTGACCCCAGGCCACTGCAGGTGGGTAGGCACTCCGATATACCTTTATCTACCATTAGGCACTCAGCTGCCCAGCCTAGACTCCAAGACATTGCTCAGGATGGAGGCAGTACCCCTCGGGCCCTCCTGTGGTCAGGCCCAGCACTTGCCATGCCAGTTTCTAACTCTACACCCAAAGACAGAGGCTTCAAAGGGGGGAGGATGTTTTGATGGATGTCTCTCTCAATATCTTTCCGGAGCTTTGTCCAAATGGCAAGAGCACATCTAAATCAATAGGAAAGAGAGGGAAAGATCTCATCCAGATAGTGCCACCTCACAGCCCCAGGAGAGAAGAGACACTGGGTATGCAGGCAGGCAGGCAGAGACACCAGAAAGGGGCTGTGGCTGGGGGTTCTGCCTCCTGGCTCAAATGCTAAGAGGCAGGAGAGACCATAGAGGAGCCAGACCAGTGCCCATGCTACAAACAAGACACCCAAGACCCAGAGTAAGAAACAGGTCAGTGAGGACATTAGTACCCAGGTCTCCTTTTTGCAATTCCGTGCTTTAAGAATCTCGTAGGGGGCCAGGGATTTAGCTCAGTGGCTTAAGCGCCTGCCTGGCAAGCGTGAGGTCATGAGTTCGATCCCCAGTACCCAAAAAACAAAACAAAACAAAAAAAAAAGAATCTCGTAAGTTCCTTGAATTTCCCCTTTATAGGCCTCAGTCTTCCCATCTGTAATACAAAGGACTGAGTCAGGTGATTACCAGGCTCCTTCCAGAATCAATGTGATGATCTATAAAGTTAGAATGGCTGCTGGGCTGCCTGGCCCTCCTGAGTTTGACACTAACTATAGTCAGGAATTCCTGGCTTTGCCCAAGTCCTTCAGATGTGCCATTCCTCCTGCCCTCCTTCCTAGTTCCTGGGCTGTGCCCTCCCCAGGCTGTCATGCTTCCCTGGCCTCCTCCCTGGAGAGGTATGCACCAGAGGACTCCAACTGAGGAGTGATTCACCCATGCTGGAATGTCAGGCACTGTGACAGGTGAAAGCAGGGAGGCATTTTAAGCCAGGATTAAATTGGTGCCTTTCTGATGGCCACCCACTCTCAGGCCACCCCATGCCCAAGGAACCCTCCCAAATTCATGTCACTGCTCCACTGAACATCAAAGACGTCCACATTCCCTTCTGCTTGGAGCCACACAAAGAGAACCAATTCATGGGGTGTGAGGGCCCAGAAGGGGCTGGGACACTCGAGGACCACATGTGGCTTCAAAGCTGCTGAGAAAGCCACGCCTAAACACACAGGGCCACGAACACAGTTCAAGGACAGGTATCCATGCAAATGCACCCAGGAAGAGCGTCCCCACAAAGATATGTGCATGCATATGTCTCCCACCTCTGCCACACCCACGGATCATACCCAAACACATGTGCCTATCAATCAGAACACATGAACACACACACACAATAAATATGCTCAAACAAGCTCATAGATTCACCCTCACATTCAGCTATCAGAGCGCATCCATGAATGACACTGACACACAGGCCAGTCGCACCAGCACAGGAAGGAAAAATGACTCAGAAGCTCAAGCTGCTGGGAGCTCAGAGTGAGGGTCCAAATCAGTGCTTCCCCTAAACCCCATGCACTGCATGCAGGCCTTCCTTTGGGGCAATCTCTGTGTGCATGTCTCATCCCTGAAAGCTCATCTTTAGAGCTCTCTGGATGTGCGGTTTATGAGGTCATGGCAAGAGCTGGAGAACCCTGTCCCTACCTGTCTCCTCCTGGCCATCCATACCCCTGAAGTCTCCCACTGTGGCACACTTTTGAGGTCTAAGACCATGTTGATCCCTAGGCATCCGCAGATCAAACACAACTCTCTGTCCTGCTTCCTGAAGAGGCAGGAGAACAGAGGGTTTACATGCAGATACCCCCCAAAGTTTCATGTGGCCACATGTGGGACTTCTGGGAAGTGACTGGGTTCGTGAGTGCAAACCAGAAACCTAACTAGCCACTAGCCAGAGAAACAGATGTCCCATTTGTGCCTTGGCCCTGCTCACCCTTCAGGTCTCTCCTGCCAAGCTGGGGCTGATATCTCAAACCAGGGAAGTCTCTGTGCAGACTCATCCCATTTGTAATGTTGAAAGAATTTGTTTAAACCCTACCACTACACTGGACCACAAACTCCCAGAGTAGGTTCCATGGCATTCTGACAGGTGTTCCCTAAACATTTTCAGAATTAAGGGTAAATACTTCTGGTGAAAAAAAGAGAAAGTGCTCTGGGAGGCTTTCTAAAAGATTTCACTTAGGAGCAATCTGGGTGGGCTTGCTGGAGAAGGCATTTTAGAAACACCTAAGGTGAGACAGCAGATGAGCTTGCCGAGATGAGCAGGGGGCAGGACAGCCCCATGCAGTGGATTCAGGCAGATTCCCAGCACAGGCAAAGGGTTGGAGGGAGACAGCAGGGAGTCTGGCTGCCTCACAAGGTCCCTGGAGTTATCACAGGCCTTGGTCCTCCAAATCACACACAACCACCACTATAGACCCCTGAGGGTCTGGAGGAGGGAAGAGAGAGAAGCCCAGTCACGAAGAGGGTGGGGGCAAAGGTCCTCCTCATGTCCGCCAGTGCCCAGGCCTGAGCAGATACTGGTGCACAGAAATCAGAAATTGCTGAGGTCCCAGCCAGGCACGTGACAGCCCAGAGCAGCAGGAGAATGTCTTGATATCCCATAAACCCTCCAGCCAGGAACACTGGCCCTTAGCATAAGCCTGTCCTAGAGGTCTGGATGACCACACAGAGCTCATCAGCTCTCTAACGGGGGCAGAGAACACTCCCTCTGCTTTCTCTCCCTCTGTGTCCCTCCAGTCCTATCACCAGACACTATTCCTAGGTGGCTCACTGGCCCCAACCCTTCTTCCCCATCAAATCCTCCTTGTTCTGTGCCCTGTGTGTGAGTGAATGCTTTCAGCAGAGGCCATGGGCAGCCTGGCCAGAAAACAACACTCAGGGTCAAGCAGCTGGGTTCAACATCCAGCCCTGCCGTTAGTAACGATGAGGGCCGTATGCTAATAAAACTCACAAAGCTCACCTCAGGGGCTGCATGACAGCTTTCCAATGTTTAATTCTCTCAGCCCATTGTGCAGGCAGAAAGCAGAGGCTCAGAAAGGACAAGCAACGTGGAACCAGGAAGTGGCAGAGCTTGGCCCAGCTCAGTCGTCCGCTCCAGAGCTGTAACTCTTGATTCCTCCTCCGGACTATGAGGTGCTCAGCAAGCGTCTTGGCTTCTCTGTGACTCAGGGTTCCCAGCTGAACAATGAGTGGACTGAACGAGCTGATCTTGCAATCCTTTCCAGCTTGAGCTTGCCTCCCTGGTGACTTAATTGCTGGGCACAACAAATGATAGGGACCTTCTGGGGACAACAGCTAGCCCGAAGGGGAAGTGCTAATGGTAGGTGTTGGGTCCAGTGCCCCAGGGCAGCAAGGCAAGGAAGTCATTTCTCCCTGACAAGAGCCACCAGGGCATGAGGGGACCCCAGAGAGCCCTGGCTTGAGGATCGGTAGATCTGATGGGAGGAGGAGTGATGGAGACAGCCCCATAATTCTACCTTGTTGAGAAGTGCTATTAAAGTCACTTTAAAAAAAAAAAAAAGACAAATCAAGGTATATTGTGTGCAGATACAAATTTCCTATGATGCATGTGACCATTGTATGTCCCTATATTGTATCAATAAACTTAATTAAAATAAGTAAATAAAATTTTAAAAATCAAATCAAATCACATTTCACAAGAGGACCCCCCAAACACTTATCTCTTTTAATTCTTCTGCTCCTCCTGGGAGCGGACTCTAGACCCTTCTCCTTTGGGTGAATCTAGCACCGGCCAGGCTCATCTGAGAGCTCAGAGGAACTCCTGGGCTGGGGTCGCAGCGCTCAGGCAAGGGCTGCTGTTCTCACTGGGGCTCTGGGCAGGCTGGGCAACGTGTCCTGACCTCTCCTCCAGGGCAGTGGTGACTCTGGCCTCAGACGCAATACAGGACTCTCAGAAGCAGGGTGACAGCTGCCGCCTCTGCCCTGCTCACCTCACTCCCTCCATTTAACATGTTTGTTCCTTGCCTCCCCCTCTCACACCTTCTCTCCATCCGGGGCTGCCACAAGTGAGGCTGTGAACCAGGGCTCAGGGTTCAGGCAGATAGGAAGCAGGCCCTGCCCTTGAGAAGGTCACTGCCCAGCTGGTGGGAGAGACAGCCACGTGGCGCATGGTTAAACGACAAGGTCGTGGAGAGGCTGTGCTGGTGGGGCATTCTGGAGCCCAGCTCAGGGTGCCTGTGCATGGGGGCAGCACGTCAGGGAAGGAGTCTGGGTAGCAATCAGGGTGCTCTTGAAGCAGAAAAGCAGGGAGGAATTGTGGGTGGAGGCTGTGCCATCTAAGGTGCTGGGGCAGGGGAGTTACAATCATGGCTCGTTTTAGATGTTCTTTAAGCAGTTCCACAGGAAAAGTTACTCATCCCGACGTGAAGACTTGTGAAGGAAACAGATGTCACTGCCGCCACCTCCACAGAGCGCCTCCTGGCTTTGGAAACAATAATTCCCACCCAAGAACTCAAATTTAATTCTGTCTGCAATCCAACCCAAATGCCACTTGATCGCTTTATTTTCACAGCAGAAGAAGGTGAGGAAAAGAAGGCATCTGCGCCTTGCACCTCATATCCAGACTCTTGGTTTCTTGGGGAGAGGGCTGCAAGGCCACAAGGGCAGGTGCAAAGAGGAGCTCAGTTCTGCTTCCTGACCCAGAGGACCAGCCCTGCTGGAAGCAGGGCCCAGACAAGGTAATATAGAGAGCGGCAAGACCCGGCTCTGTCCCTTATGGGCTGTGTGACCCAGACCCTGGCGTCTCCTGTCTCTGGGGCTCAGCAACCTCATCCATAAGCAGGAGAGAATGATAAAACTGGGGCTGTGTGCAGATGGCCAGGCCCTGCAAGGGCCTCAGCCTCCTTGCCAGGAGGGGAGTGATGCTAGCCAATTCCACACTCCGCATTGACCCCACCTCCGTCACCTTTGGAAAGTGAGATGCACGTGACCTGCCTCTGGTGTGGTACAGGTGCAGTGAGATGACACCTGACAGAGCGCGGCACAGGCCCTGGTCCAGGGCCCTACAGGCTTGAAAATCCCCCCGCAGTGCTGACAGCAGAGGAGAGGGGTCGCCGGGAGGGGAACCCAAGTCAGCAGGACCCGGAGCCCGGCTATGGGCACCATCCTGCCTCTCCCGAAATGCCCGGCTATGGGCACCGGCTATGGGTAACCATCCTGCCTCTCCCGAAACGCCCACCTCACCTCCTCCCAAGGCACCTGGAAACCACCACAGGAAAACAGGACCAAGAGTCCACCATCCCTAGCCTGGTGACCAGAGGACAGCAATCTTCCTCGAAGCCTGCATTCTGCCCACCTCAGCCTGTGATCCTCCTTCTGAAGGAAGGTTGTCTTTGTTCCAGACCTTGTTCTCTGCAGTGTCACTGACAAGGGTCCCCTTTCAGAGTTCTGGCTCTCTGATCTGTCCTGTCCAGCCAGCTCAGCCCCATGCTGGACCCAGCTGTCACCAAGGGACGAGGAGCTCCCTGGAGGGTGCTGTGCCTATCCCCAGCCACAGGCCCTGCAGCTCAGTGAGCTCAGCAGTGTCCCCACGGCCCTGGGCACAGAAACCCCACACGGGCTCTCCCTGGGAGCAGCCACCCAGGCGTCCACTTGCTGCCCTCTGCTGCCCCCAACTGGTGGGAAGCCCCCTACACAGACACCTCCAGCTCTGTCCACCTGTAGGACCCCTGGGAACGCAGTCACAGGTCCCCCTTACCCTTCTGTGACTCCTGGGACCAGAAGAAGTAAGCATTAGAGACAGGGAGAAAGGCTCAGATTTGGGCAATTCATCTGGGCAATGGCATGTCACAGAGGGGCGGGGGCCCACCTTCAGTCCTGCTCCTTCCCAGGCAGACTGCTGGGGGGAGCCAGCACTGCACCCTCAGGGGCCAAGGCAGTGGGGCCAGAGAAAGCCAGGCCCCCAGGACGCATCACACGTGCCAGTCTTGAAGCTGCAGATCAGGTGGACTGAACCTAGGACCTATGGAGTCCCCACATTTTTTTAAATTGTAAGACAAGATCTTGTTAAATCACTAAGTTGGGCTACAACTTGTAATCCTCCTGTCTCAGCCTCCCAGGGTGCCGGGATCACAAGAACCCTTTTACACTAGGACTCAGGAGGCAGCCATTTACACAGTAGTAGGAACCAGTCTAACTGATAGGGGCAGGGGTAGACTTCTGACAACCTGCTTGAGAAAAGTAGTTTGTCCCTTCACCCCTGTCCTGAATCTCTCACCCCAATTCTGATCTCTGTCCAGTGAATGAGCTCTTGACTTTCCCAGTCTGGTCATGGACACTGTCCTAAGTCACATAGTGCACCCTAGATGTGCTTTGTCCTACTCTGGCCCACCTCACCTTGCTCTCTAGGGACCTCATTCTCCTGTTAATACTGCCTCAGCGTCTATCTACTCTGTTTAGTGCACTGAGTCTCCTGTCTCCTGTGTTCCAGCCACTTCCTCACATTTCAGCCCCAAACCTCTGCCAGTTCCTGTCATCTGCTCCTACTCTTTCCCCTCTCCTGAGCACTGCAGGGTCTGCTCCCACCACTAGAATGTCCTTTCTCCCTCTTCTGCCTAGAAATTACTTCAAGTCCCAGCTGACCCCTCTGTATTTCTGCAGGGAGCAACTACACTTGAATTGTATTTGCACCTTCAGTGCACAGCACACACCCTGACACACGGTTGGTGCTGATTAAAAACATGCTGAAAGAGAGGAAGGAAGGAAGGAAGGAAGGAAGGAAGGAAGGAAGGAAGGAAAAGAAAGAAAGAAGAAAGAAAGAAAGAAAGAAAGAAAGAAAGAAAGAAAGAAAGAAAGAAAGAAAGAAAGAAGAGAGAAAATCAGAGAAGGGCAGGAGGAGAAGTTAGCCCACACCTGTGGCAGGATGGAATGCCAGATACCAGAACTTGACTCCCACCTCTTCATGACCTTGGGGCACAGCCCTCTTCTTCCTGAGACCTGTGTTATGGTTTAGACCTAAGTTAAGCCCCCAAAGTCCCATGCATTCACAGGTGGGGTTTTTGGAAGGTGATTGAATCCTGGGGGCACTACTTTAATCAGTAATTGATCACTGTACCATTGGGGGGGTAGTTAGAAGAGGCCTGTCAGTAGGAGTGTGACCTGGAAGGATATATTCACATATCTGGGTCCTCCCCTCCCTTTCTTTCTGCTTCCTAGATGCCATGAGTTGAGTAGTTTTCCTCCATCATGCCCTTCCACCACATTGTTTCTGCTGTGGATCCAATCAGCCATGAACTGAATCCCCCTAAACCCTAAACCAAAATAAACCTCTCTTCCTTTAAGTTGCAGGTTTGTCCAGAAATAGGAAAGTAACTAATCTACTTTGGTTTCTTTTATTTTTATTTCTTTTCTTTTCTTTTCTTTCTTTCTTTCTTTCTTTCTTTCTTTCTTTCTTTCTTTCTTGAGGCAGGTTCTCGCTATGCAGTTCAGGCTAGCCTTAAACTCACTACGTAACCCAAGCTGGCCATGAACTTGGACTAATCCTTCTGCCTCAGCCTCCCAACTACTGGGCTAACATGCATATACCACCAAACCTGGCACACCTTGGTTCCTAATCTGTACCATGGAGTTAATGAAACCACTTTCATTAACAGGTGACCAGTCTCACACCCCACCACATCCTGGAGTTGCACTACTGTCCTGGGCCTCAGCCTCTACCTGGCCTCCTACTCAGGAAGTTCCGTGCCCCCACAATCTCCCTGGCCACTCGGGACAGCTCCCACCTCCCTGCCTCCCTCTGTAAGAAAGTGGCCTCTTCCCAGGGAAAGCAGACACCAGCTTCCCTCTAGTTCCCTAACTACCAGGTTCCAGGAAGCCTGATAGGGCTGGAAGGGCTGAGGCTGCGGGACCTGCTCTCCTAACCACCCACTCATCAGCCAGGCCCTACAAGGCACTGGGTCAGGTGATGCCAGCTGCCATGCTGACATCAGCCTCGTGGGCAAATTCCTCATATTTCAAGGGGGAAACTGGGGGCTACCGTGTGGCCCCAAGCTGGATTCCAGTTCTATACTCCACCCTAGTTGCCCAGGGCTGGGTGGCTGATATCCCTCCACCTATTTGGGACAACAGACATGTGTCCCTGTGCACGGATCTGAAGCCACCTGGGCAGGGGTAAGGAGCCCCAGCTGGTGTTCTAGACAAGCCTTCCCTCTCTGGTCTCAGTTTCTCCATGTGTGCAGTGGCTTGTGAGCCTGACCTGCCTGTCTGTTCCCCATCCCAAAGCAAACCTGGTGATGCCGCAGCCGACAAGGGGCATAAAAGAGGCAGGACAGTGGCATTCACAGCTCCCAGCAGAGTCTCCCTGTCCCCCAAGTCATACCCTTCTCCACCGGGCAGTTTGCAGCCACACTGAGCCCAGCAGCCAGGAGGTGGCAGTGTGCTGATGGGCAGGAGGGAGCCAACAGGGCCTCCAGGCCACCGGGTCTATAAATGGTCACTTCTGGAGTCCCTCTGCCCAGGCACTGACAAGGGCAGGGACAAGGGCCTCCTCTGATGCTGGGGGTCTATGTCAAGGTGCTGAGGGCAAAGGGCAGGAAGGAGCAAGCAGGAAGAGCACTGGAGGAGAGGGCGGGTTGCAGAGACCTAGGCTCCTGTCCTCGACTGGCTGCATGACCTTGGGAAGGTCCTCCCCCCTCTGAGCCTCATTCTCTCCTCTATAGCAGGAGGTCCGGACCAGATCACCTCAAACAGCCTTCACACGGCAGCACCGGGTGGTCACCCTCAGCCTGCATGTCTCTGTTCATGTGCCAGAACAAACACAGAGAGGGTGGGGGCAGGCCGTGGGAGTAGGAAGAGGGGTGAGCAGCTGGGAAAGCTGAACTCCACCACCCACCTCTACCCTTCACTTAGCCATCGGCCCTCGTGGCGCCAGTGTCCTGCTGGAAAAAGCCCCAAAGGCTCACCAAAACCCCTCACATGTCTCCTTCATGTTCTCAATCCACCCAACACTCTGATCAGATAGGGCCATTGATTTAGATTCCCCTCTCACTGGAATAGTCTCCCTTTGTTCCTGACAAACTCTTACACACCCCTGAGAGCCCAGCATCAAAAGTCCTTCTTATAGGAATTCTTTCCTGTCCCTCCCCACCCTATTCCCAGGCAGACAGCCCTTATTCTGGGTTCCAGCCCCCAAGTACGTCTCTGTCATAGCATCGGAACCATGTAGGATATACACCAGCCAAGCATTCATTCAAAGTGAGCTATCGAAAAGAACCAAAGATCTGCTTCCAGAAGCATCTGCCGTCAGACCGGTGCTGTTTATCTGCAGCTTCTGCCAGCCCCCTGGGCCGCCCCCTCTCTGACACTTCTCCTTCGCTGTTTCACAAAAAATAGCCCTGAGACCTAATTTCAGCTAAACCTTCAAACAGGACTCTCCACTTTCAACTTCCCAAGGAGGAATCAATTGGCTGTCAAGTTTCCCTAGCCTCTGCCACCTCCCACACCCTGACCGGGTCCCTCCGCTCGTCAAGGTCAATGAGAGCGGGCCGGCCAGGGCAGAGGAAGAAGGAGGAAGCACCCTGCCCACAGCAGGGGAGGCTGGTCTGGGGTGGTGGTAGGCTGAAGGCTCTCAAGGGGACCAGTAGGGTCACTAGTTCCCGGCTGGGTAGCACACTCCTGGGACTCTGGCAGAGTCCCCAGACACAGGCCAAGGATCTGTCTGCAGATCAGAGCTCCTTTGCTGCACCCCCTCCCTTGCACAGGTCCAGAGAAGCCAGAGTTCGAATCTTAACACCCTAACACCCAAGAGATGAGCAGGAGGTCCCTTCAGGCACTTATTCCCAGACCTTCCCCCATCCTGCCATCATCCCAGGGTCTCCCCGCAGCTCTTGGGTCACAATCTCCTGGCACTGCATGGGCCTGGGGACCTGGTCCCACCCCTTCCCTACCTATAGGAGGGAGAAAGAGGTACCAGGTGGGCATGAGGTCAATATCTCCCCCAAGTCCCGTGGCTGGCATGATGCCCCATAGGGCCTACGGCCAAGCTGACCAACCCTGAAGCCCTCTCTCTCTTAGTTCCTGCAGCAGAACCCCACACCCAAACCCAAACCCAAAGCCATGCTGCCTTTCCAAGTCCACTCCCTTCACTTCGAAGAAAGGGGAGCTGAGGCCCTCCCAGAGTCCCACGAGCTCTGAGGCAAAGGTGGGACTGTGTCCTGTGGAAGGGTTAGAGGAGAGGGTGCTGACTCTTGGGTGGGGAGAGGCCTTGTGGGGGGTGGGGTGCTCTTAGCTAAGCGGTGACTTCCAAAGAGTCCAGCCCTTCCCTGGCCTCAGCCCTGGAGACCACAGACCCTGGCACACCAGTTCTCCAAAGGGGTACCTACTTGGGAGATAGTGGCATCCTGTCAACGGGGATGAAACGGCAGTGACAGAGGCAGTGATTCGACTACACATTACAGTGTCTCCCCTGCCTCCCCCAGGCAGAACCATGCTCCCAGAGATCCCTTGGGGTCTACACAGAGCGAGTGAGAGTCAGCTGAGCAGGAGGATGTGGCAACAGAGGTACGTGAGCCGTTGAGCGTAGACCTGGATCAGGGAGGCTCAGCTTCCGGCCTCATGGAATCCGGGTGCATGTCTGCACCCATGGTAAAGGCCAGTGTCACAGGCCCTCTCACAAATACCACACCTTCTGAATTCCACACCCACCCTCCTCAGATATACACGAGTTTGGAGCTGAAAAGTGAAACATGATTCAGATGCTAACGATGGATTTGCCTGCGAAGCACCTGCCTGCAGCACATGGGTGCTGGCGCGTTCACAGTGAGCCGCCAGCACACTCCGCAAGGCAGGACTGCTGCTCCACACTTCGCTCACCTGCAGGACATGGGGCCCGGAAAAGCTGAGTGACTGCCAAGCTCACACAGTTCACAGAAGAGCTAGAGTTGGAACCCACTTCCCCCTGCTCGGAGTACCAGCCCAGGATAGAGTCTCAGCTCATACCGCTCTCCTTCACTGCTGCACACAGACAAAGGACCAAAGTGTCCAGAGAAGGACTCGCAACTGACAGTGCCCAACAGTATCAACACGGGTGCCAACCTGTTTCTGACACCAGAAACATGGCTTTACCTCTGTGAACCTCAGTTTCTTTGTCCAGAAATTGGTGACATTAATAGTACCTTCCCTTGGGGGTGTCCCGAGCAGTGGCAAAAACACCAGGGTAAATGTGCTCCTTGCCCTGCAGACCTTATCCAGCCAGGTGACCTGGGAGTTGAGTCCTAAGTGGCTCAAGACCCACAGGCCAGTGTTGGCTCGGACCCACAGGTGGTTTCCACACCAGGAAACGAAAAGAAGATGCCACAACATAACAAGTACAGTGGCAGCTACAGAGCTGAAAATTATAGCAACTCTGAGGTGTGATGTTCACTTATTACAGTAGCAGAGAAAGGGAACAAGTAGAGAAGCCGTGTGAATGGGGTTTCTCCTCCTCCCAGCTCCAGGAGTGTACGCTCAGGGCCTGGGGATCAGAGACACCTGGGTCGCAATTGTGGTGCCACCATTTATGAGGAGTTGGAGCATGGGCAAGTGACTTCACCTCCTGAGTCTCAGTTTCCTCATCTGTGAAATGGAGCACTCGAAGCATCACCTCGTCCGAAGGATTAAGAGATAAGGGACGCAGAATGGTGAGCATGGTGTCTGGCATGCACTGTGCTCTGTGATGGAGGTGGCTACAGTGTTATTCATCACTGCTCTCTGAAGTCTCGAAGGCTCAGCCTGCTCCTGTGACCCTGGCCACATCTGCTACCAGGAATGGAAATCGGGGTCACCTTGGTGGAGCATTGAGGGACCCACTGGCCACACAGAAGGGTGATGCTGAGCCTTCTCAGCAGACTCCTCACTGCCAGAGGCTGATGCCCTGCCTGGGACTCTGACTCACCTCTTAGGGGAGCCTGCCTGAATGCAGACGCCAAGCCCTGCCCTGGGCCCCAGATGTGATCTCAAACAGGCCCCCAAACCTATTTTCAGAGCACTTTTATGCCATATGGACAGGCGGAAGATCAGTGGCCCTGGGGAAACACTGTCCCCTCAGCCCTGCACTCAAGTCTCACCTGATGCAGACCTGACCTGGTTCTCAGCCTCCCCTCTAGCCAGTCCCAGAGAGGATCTCAATATGCCACAACACAGGCACGGCATGTAGGGCTAGTGCACCTCCATCCCTTGCTACCTCGAGTCCTCCTCGCCACACTGCCTGGCTATTTCCATGTACCCTTCAGGACCTAACCCCAAAGTCAGTTCCCAGGGCACCTCTCCTACCCCCTGGGGACACTCAGTCAGTGCCCGTTTCCTTGGAGCCAAAGTCATGGGTACAGTAATGGCCAGCGCTATGTACTCTGCACTCCCCACCCTCTCTCCTCTGCTGGCAGCCACGGGGCTGCCCCTCATCCTTTGGGCCCCGTGCAAGCATCACCTCCCAACTACAGCACTCTGGGAAGCCCTCCTGCTCCTCCCGGTCACAGCAGCCCTAAGTGCCGACACGAGAGGGTGAGCTATCGGGGGCTTTGTCTCCCAGTCCTCACCTAGCCAGGCTTTCTGCTCAGCTACCCCTAGAACGCTGCCTGGCGTGCACCAGGCAGGCCATGAAACCTGCTGAGTGAATGAACAGATGCTGTAATGGTCCCACCTCCATTTCTCCCATGAGAATGTAGCCATTAGGTACTGCAAATGTATGCTAATAACAATTTTTAAAATAAAAATTTTTTTTAAAACCTTCATCTCCAATACAGACCTGAGCTTCTTGGGGGAAGACAATGTGTCTACTACTACTTTCCCGCCAGTCTGGTGCCTGCCACGTCTCTGGATGCAGGAACACAGCCATGCCCGCTTGCCGCCTGGGCACGTGTGCATGGCTCTTTCAGAGGCATGGAAGTCAAATGGTCACAGTCACTGGGCTCTGTTTCCATAAAGTCATTTAGATTTGTAATAAAAAGTATACTATGAATCGCCTAAATTTAATAGCTATGACATTCAAGGGGTGATCCAAAGATATGGTGAATGATTAAATAAAAAATGACTACAGTAAAAGACACAGTGTCAAGAATAGATAAGTACATTCAAAGTGGGGGGTATTTTGAGTGTTGAAGGGAATAAATAGCAGTATGTCTTTTACTGTAGTAAAATTTTTAATTTAAACATTCACTGCATTTTACGACCACTCTCATTGATCAACCATTTACAGCAATTTGTGTCAAATAAAAACACTACAGTATGTTCTCATCCACCTTATTCTTTTGATCTGGCACCATACACCTTCCAGCGCTTCCTCAAAGTCAAAGTGACCATGAAAGGTAAATGTTTTGAATGAATTCAGGACATCAAGGCAGCTACAGCAGCACAACTAAAGATACTCATGAAAGAGGACTCCCAGAGTTGTGTCGGAAAGTGGAACAATGGGATGAGTACGTTCAAAGCGAGGAGCACTATTCCCAGGAGAATTAATAGCACTGTGTCTTTTAGTACAACAAATACTTTAAAATCTACATATTCACCATAGTTATTTTTTTCCTAAGCACACCACATATATGTAATGTTTTGTCAATGCTAAGGCCTCATCAATAGGAGAAATTTACTTCATTTTCTACCAAGACATAATTAAGCAACGACACGCTACGGAGTGTTACAAGAAAGATGTTAAAATACAGAAACTATATATCTCAGTGCGAGAAATACAAACTGTATATCTCAGTGTGTGCACACAAGAGGTGACAGACCCAGCCTAGCTTCTTCTTCCCAGGCAGGACTAATCCAGTCCTGGTGGCCCTCAGGGCTGTCTGTCCTCCACCTGCCCCCTCCCTTGAAGGATGGGACCCATGCGGCCCCCAGGGTGGGTCTGAGCCACAGAGAGGGGAGCAGCCAAGGGAGCGGATACCTAGAGCAAGGGAGGCTGGGTGCTCTCCCGGTCCATGAGGCTCCAGGAAGGGGGGCCGTGGGGTCGCAGAGCAGCACCCCGGGGCGAGGTGGTGATGGTGGTGGCAGTGGCGGTGGTGGTGGCGCAGAGATAGTTACCGTGACCCGGAACGGTGTAGCAGCCGAGGGCTCCATGCTGGGGCTCTTCTCTGAGAGGCTGCCGGGCAGGCTGCGCCGGGAGCCCGGCCTTTCTTGGGGTGACTCTGTCGGCAGAGGAAGAGAGAATGTAAGCAACTCCCCTATACGCGCCATTGTCTTTCTGCTGTCCCATTCAGCCAAAGACAACACACAAACTTGTTTCTATAAAATGGTGTAGCCACTGTAGAAAAGTGTGCCATTTCCCCCAAAGTTAAACATAGAGTTACCACATAACCTGGCACTTCCACTCCTATGCATATATCCTGAAGAAGCAAAAACAGGGAAAAAGACTCGTGTTCAAATGTTCACGCAGTATTGATCATGACAGCAAAATACTGTAGTAGATCCAAGCTAAGGACCATCGACAGATCATAGGATACACACAGCATGACGTAGGGGTGCAGTGGAATCCACCTCACCCTAAAAGGAATCACATTCCAGTGTGCATCGCCACACCTACCACAAGCCTGGAACACATCACACTGAGTGACACAAACCAGACACAAAAGGACTGATACTGTATGAGTCCCCCTAGAGAACACACACAGAATGGTCCAATTCACAAGACAAAGGAGACTGAAGTTTACCAGGGCAGGTGGGGAGGAAGTCACTGCTGAATGGGTCAGCTTCTCTGTTTGGGACAGCCGAAAGATTTTTAAAATGGGTACCAGGGACGGTGACACGACACTGGAATCTGAATGTCACCCCACTGTACACTTAGAAATAGAGGAAATGTGGCGCTCGCCTGTACATGGGGTGATCAAAAAATACAGTGAGTATTTACATTTTTAAAATTTATTATAGTACAAAACTGTAAGCCAAGAATAATGGGATGAGTGTGTTGACGTAAGGGGAGATAATTTGAGGGGGTTAATCGCAATATGAATTTTATTATAATAATTTTTTAAAAATTTAAACATTCACTGTATTTTTTTAAATCATACCTCATAATCCCAGCCACTCAGGAGAGAGGCAAAGGATTTAAAGTTGGAGGCCAATTTGTCAAACTCAGCAAGATCTTGTTT
>PVJX010036084.1:0-17820 GCA_004027295.1 Dolichotis patagonum
AACGGAATCCTCTCCAAAACCAACCTATTAGGAACTCTTGTTATTACTCTCTAATCTTGGTGCTCCATGTTGGCTGCCAGAAGGGAAAACTAATTTGGATCATCCAAAAAATCATTTACATTTGCTTTTAGTTGTATTATATGGGGTTGGTAAGTTGGCTACAAATTTCCTTCCCTAATTAAGTTTGGTTTATAATAATTTTAAATTTTATATTCCCTCTGCACAAGCCAACTAACAACTGCAGACAGTAGCTGGCTGGCAAAAGGAAAAAGCCAATCGTGGATTTTATGTTTTAATTGTCATAGATAAGTTATCCACACACAGCTAATCATGGTGACAGAATTAGCCTCAATTCAGAGGGCAAATGTTAAGAAGCATCCAGAGGATCAGCTTTGCCAATGACATCGTGTGTGCACAAGCAACAGTGTGACCAGGTGTAGCCAGGTGTAAGAGCCACATTGTGAAACACCATAAATCAAAAGGACCTATTTTGCCCGTTATAATCGTATCCTGACCCAATGTTCCAAGCTTGTAAACCTCATCCCATCCCCCACTTTTTTAAAGACTAGGCTAATGCTTGCATTTCTTAGGATCTCTCTCATTTGACACACATATTCACCACACAGACAGGCGCACCTGCCTCTGAAATGCACACAGTATTGGACTTCATTTCTGATTCCAGAGGCCAGGCACTTACTATATCAAAGTCAGAAGGCAACTAGGAGAATACCTGCCTAGCAATTCAATCTAATACATAAGGTGAACGAAGACAAAAACTGTATTATTTAGGAAAACCACATAAAGCTTTCATCTGTTTATGTATCACAGAACTTGCCTCCTCTGCTATCTTTATTATGGATTCTCTTTCTTAAGTGCTATTAGGCAGTTGGTATATAAGCTATCACATGCTGCATCTTTTTTATTCTTCTTTATCTCACTCAGCTTTTGTCATTTCACTCAAATCAATCCAATTTTATGTTTTCTCCTTAGGAGGAATGTGTAACCCCTTAGGAGGAATGCAGGATTACCAGGTCTAAAATTCATGACAGAAAATTCAGGAAAGTGTGAATGTGAAAGGAGTATTTCTAAAATATGGCAGTCACATAGCAACTTTTTCTCCTTTTTGCGCTCCTCTAAATAAAATTTTCTGTTGTCTCTACAATTATGAAAAAGAATTCAGTTTGGTACAAATCAAAGGTCAAATCAAATGTGGATATTATTATTATTTGAAGTGTACAACAGAAGTAAAGAGAAGCTGAAACTTTACAAAAGGAACAAAGACTCAGTTTTTAATGCCTTGGTCATTTTGGTGTGAAGTAGGGCAGATACATATTTTAAATTGCTACCAATCAGTTCTCTTTTTGTAAAACACATATGATCAGTTGTCAGCTGTCCTTACACACAGAAAAGAAAAACTAAATTCAAAATTGTAAGAATAGCGTAAAGCGAAGGTCACAGAGTAGAGAAAAGATAAAAATGAAAACACCACTAATACGCATCCAGGAGATGTGTTTCTAAGTAGTTTTCCCCTCGTTTGATAAGAGGCCACGCTATCCTTGTCCCTTGGACAAACAATGGAAACTTGACCCACTTGTGGAGTTGGTAGACACGTAAGGCTTTACCATTTATCCAACATCCTGTCCCCCCAAACAGGAAGTGAATCACACAGCTGAGGAATTACCCTATCGTTTTCAAAGGAAAAGACACAGAACTTCAGAGTTAACTTCTTATTCTGAAACAATACACGCTGAGATAGCCCCGTTGCTCACTGTGTTTATAATGGCCTAAGTTAGTTCTATAAACATTTCATCTAAATGGTTTGCATTTCACTCACTATGATTTGATTTCTATGTAAAAGTAAGGTCTCATAATGGAAGCAGCAGACTCACAGGCATATATTCCAGTGAATAGTTTATATCAACAGAGACTGTTTACAGCATCAATAGAGCTAAGATTAAAGGAGGAAATGGTTGTATTAGCAAGAGGAGTCATGTTTTCCCACATAAAACAGAAAGATACAAATAAACAAATATAAATGGAATGCTACTCGGCCTCAAAAAAGAAGGCAATTCTGAGCAATGTGGATGGACTTGGAGAACACTATGCTAAGTAAAATAAGCCAGACATGGCAAATACTACAGGATCTCACTTGTATTGAGGAACCTAAAATAGCCAAAGTCATCAAACAAGATAATGATAGTCACCCAAATAGTACCTGAGAGGACAGTGAGACAGAGGGGAGCCAGTAAAAAAGTACAAGGTTTTATTTGTTATGTGGGATAAATAAATCCCAGAAAACAATACTATGGTACTGAAGTTTGGGCTGGGAGAAGAGATCTTATGTGAAATGATTTTCCCACAAAGTGCTGGAGAAAGCATTTGGAGGTGATAGATAAGCATGTGGCCTTCATTACGGTGATGGTTTCATAGGTCTACAGTTATCTCCAATTCATCAAGTTGTACACTGTATATTATATTACATCACATTTCATTTCGTTACATACACATAGTTTTTCCTATGTCAATCATAGGAAATCATATGTCAATCATATATCAATCATAGTTTTTCCTATGTCAATCTGATAAATGGTAAAAGAAAAAAAGTATGCCAAAGGAAGAGGCACAGAAAAGGTATAGAGAGAAGCCCAGTCTTTTGTGTACACAGCTCAGGTGAGCCCTAGCCCTTCCCATGAATCCAGGCATCCAGAAATCAATGTCCTGTTCAGTTGGCTCTTTAGTTCCTTTCATTTCTGTCATAGTTAAACCATAAAGTGGAGAGGAGGGGACTAGAGTATGAATTTCATAAAAACATAAAACAATTACTAAAACATTTATTTATCCTGGCACATCATTCCAATCAATAGCCATCACACTGTGTGTATTTAAGGGACATAGGAATTAACTGTGCAGTAAAAAGCAAGATTTTGACATGTGAAATATGTCTTGTACATTCTAAGACAGGGGGATAACCACAGATCACACTCACAAGCCTAGCTATTTTTTTTCTGTAATATGAATACAATCAGGGGTGTTCTATCACTGAGTTACATCCCCAACTCTTTGTATTATTAGTATTAAATATTAGCATTAGTATTGGTATTGGTATTTGTAATAGTATTTTGGGTTTTTTCTTTGTTTTTGTCCTTTTGAGACAGGTTTTCACTATGCAGTTCAGGCTGGTTTTGAACTCATGTATCCCAGGCTGGCCTTGAACTCACAGCCATCCTCCTTCCCCAGCCTCTCGAGTGCTGGGATTACAGATATTCATTACTACACTCAGCCTGGTATTGGTATTAATGACTAAACTGCCAAGTCTGGGTTCAAACTTTGCAATCCTCCTACCTCAGCCTTCCAAATAGCTGGGGTTATAGATATACACCACTGAAACAGGCTGAGACCTGACTAATCTTTGCTTGCAAGTCATCACAATATGGATGACCAGATGTCTGCAAAGACAAATCTTCAGAGCCTAAAATTTTGGAATATTTACGTGTGCGTGTGCGTGTGCGTGTGCGTGGGTGTGTGTATGAAAAACTGTGTTATATTAGCAATGCTTTCTTATGCCTTGAGTATTTGTGATACTTAAAATCTTTTGAATAATACAGAAAAAGATTTATTCCAATCAACAATATGCTCGAAGCCACTTCATCAGGTTGTGTGAGATGTGCTTTATAGAATCCTGCTGAAACACAGGCCAGGAAAGACACACAGAGAGTCTTCATTGGTGTGCCAAGTCCCAAAGCCCCGGCAGCAGAGGAGTATCTTTTTCTAATTCATTAGTTTTCTGCAACCATGTACTCTAAACGACATAACTCGGTGTGTTACTTACTTATAAAGATACCTATAGTCAGAATACAAATATACATACATATAATAAATGTGTATATTTTTACATGCTGTAGATATGTATATATAAGTGATACAGATTGAATATCCCTTACCTGAAATCCCCAGAACCAGAAGTGTTTCAGATTTTGGGTTTTCTTCAGATTTTGTAACATCTGCATGTACACAATGCAGTCTCTTGGGAATAGGACACAAGTCTAAACCTCATTTACATGTCATTATGCATTAGACACTTTACACATAATTCTAATAATTTTTTTGTGTGTAAAACAGTTTCACAATGTAGAACTTCCCACTCAGGTCATTATGTCTGTCTTAGTTACTTTTACTAGTTGTTGAGACAAAACACCTGACCCCCAAAGTTAGGGAAGGAAAGGTTTATTTTTTACAGTTCTTGGAGGTTTCAAGCGGCAGGGTGGCATGGTGGGCCGCCATTCATGGTCAGGACGCAAACAGCAAGATGCAAACCCGCAAGAGAGGCAGACACAACTTCTTCCCGCCATTACATCACATCCTGGCCCCACCCCTGGGCGGGTGAAATACTCACACCACCAATCCGAGCGCTAGACAACGAACCAATCACAAATGCTAGAGTTGGTCACGTCCATGATGACAGAAGTCTTGGGGCGGGGCCACAAGAACACAAACCGCAACAATGTCGATGCTCAAAATCTTGGGTTTTGAAAATTTTCAGCTCTTTTATTTTTCAAAAGAATAAAGCACATGCTGCATATATCCTATCCACAACCAGGAATTTGTGACAGTTAAGCAGGCCTATCAATTTGATTGGCTTGAGAGCTGCCAAGCTTTAGGGATTACTAAAGCTTCCTTCTGGATGTGTCTGCGTGGGTCACAGACACACCTGGGTACTGTGTCTGGACCCTGCGTACTTCCTCTCTGGTGGTGGTTTCCTGATCTGCTTCCTGGCCACCATGAAGTGAGTGGCTTTGTTACACCACATCTTTCTGCAACAATGTTTTTCCTTAGAGCCACCAGACCATAGACTGAATCTCCTTAAATCGTAAGACAAACTAACTCTCTCGTCCTTTAATTTGTGGGTGTCAGGTGTTTTCTTCTGCAATGGAAAAACTGCCCAATACACCATCCAACTCAATCTTGTAACGTATGTATGTGAGAAGTAAAATAGTCCCCTCATACGTTGATGGATGTCTACATATAGTTCCTGAGTCAGAATTATTTAGAGAAAGGAAGACAGATGGGAAGAAAAAATCCCCCAATTGGTGATGAAGACACTAAGGTGATAAGAGTCAATGAGAGGTAGAGAGAAAGAAAAGAAAGGAAATAAAGATAATGTAGCAAGTAGAGAGCGGACAAGACTGGCAGATTTGACCTTCACAAAGTTATCTTCAGCTTTCATTCCATTAACCCATGGGCTAAGTAATTTAGGTGATTTAAGCATGAAGTGCTGAAGAAGCCAAAGTCATGAGTTCATCTATATTGAGTCATGCTGTTTCTGTTTCAGGGCCATAGATTTTACGCTTAACTCAAATTAGCATTTGAACATGCTTCCTCCTAGTCACAAGGGAGGTTGGAACCAGGGACAGGGAATATACCTGTGGATATCCATCATCATTACTGCATGAAAAAAATCTCTCTAGGTATCTGCTCTTCCTACAGTGGTCTTTCAGAATTAACTTTACCTAGCTATGGAGGCTCATGATTAAATAAAGATAGAACCTGCTTCAGGGCACAGCCGGCCTTGCAGGTCCTCTAAGAAATACTCTTTCACTGTCTTGGTGCTTGCTAGGCTGGAGGAAAGGGACAGGCATGAGGTCCTAAACATTTGTGTATTTATGAGTTTATTATCATAGGCCCCAAACAATTTTGTTTACCCACAGGGCATTTAAGAAAACAAGTCTTGAAAATTATTCTAAAATTGAGAAGAAACTGTTTTCTAATGTTTGAACAAACACCCTTTCAAAATTAAATATCATTCACTTTCATACTTTTTGTTCCCAAATTCTCAGAGTGATTAGTTTATTTATACCCTATACCCCTGAAGTATTAAATAAACTAAGCAGTTCAGATACAGTAACAACAATAATCACTAGCTTCCCTCTTTATTAGTGGCTTTATAGAGAAACTACATTTTTAAAAAATGAAAATAGTTTGCTTCAGGCTCCACTCTTGCATACCAAGCTTCAGTTTGTGGTGAAACTTAACAGCCTCGTTATAAACCCTCGAATGTTGGGAATTACGATGATGGAAATGCTGACACATAAGCCACAGCTGGCGCTGCAAAAATGCTTTTAAATACATTGACCCTCCCCGATGAAGTCAGTCCCCAGAGCCTAGAACTTTGTGATTTTAAACCATAAAAGCTAAACTCACTAACAAGAAAAACCATAGTGAGTGTTAAAATAGTAGACCTCAAAATGAAGGTATTTAATGTTGACAAAGAACCATTTTTAAATGCACTTGCCCAATAAGTTACTAAATTATCAGAGGAAAGAAAGAAATAGGAGTTCATGTAAGAAAAATTTCTTACTATCACTTCTCATAATGGAAGATAGACAGAAAAGGACAAAACAGAAAGAAGCTATGATTTCCAGTATATAGAGGTTAATAGCTAAGCAGACAGTTGATCATGTTTAACTTTACATATTATTTGTAAGTTAAAACATGAATGAGTGAAAAGGAAGGAAATGCATGAGAAATGACTATTAGACAACATTACAATCTCCTTATTGAAGGTCAGTTAAAACAAATGATAATCATTTCACAAGCTGGTGCATGTCTGTTCTTCAGGAAAAACAAAATGGAAAGGCCAGTAAAAACTAACTGAGGTTTTGATGGTCAATTTATCTCAAAGATACAATTTCTGTAAATTGCCCCGATTTGGTGGACTGGTAGCTGTTTCCAGAATACCCTTCTTTACCATACCATAAACTGTCTCATTAGTGTCCTTCAGACACATCTCTGGTTCCAAAGAAAGAATGAGCAGCGAAACAATAATTTTGGTACAATTCAGGTCTACAAATTACCTTCCCACAGTAAACCTCAATAAAGCTTATTCTGCAAAGACATTCCTTTTGTCTGATTTTTTGTCATTCTATCTTCCAATCTACAAGGAGAAAAACATCTATATTGATATATTTATATCTATACCTATATCCTATATATGTTAGGTGTACTTTCATATATATTTAGGTATTCACATACCCACATACCTTAAGGAGAGGTCTGTGTACTCCCTAGGGAAAATCTCTACTATGTGAATGCCTTCCCTACTGATTCCCTACTTCTTTGCCCTTGTAGACTGTTCCTCTAACCTATATCGTGTAGGTACAGATAGTCCCTGACTTACAATGACTGACATGAGTTTTTGACTTTGCGATACTACAAAAGCAATACAAATTCAATGGAAAAATACTTCTCCTCTGAGTTCATCTTTTCCAGACTAGCAGCATTCACCAGAAGCCTGTTTTTGAATACTGGGGATAGGCAGCAAGTCATAGCTCACAGTCAACCCCACAACCATGAGTGGAAATAATCCATACTTAATGCTGCATTTCTAGACATGATATTCACCAGGTTAGGTGTATTAAATGCAGTATTTTCAATTGACAATGTCTTTATTGGTGTATTAACCCACTGTATGCTGAGAAGCATCTGTATGTAGCCAAGTCTCCACTTATAGGCATGAAAGGAAGCTAAATGTCAGCATGCCCAAACCACAACCCACAGCCTAGCCACCCACCCTCCTGAATCCCTTAACTTGATCAATGGTATCACCAATCTACCCAGCCAAAAAACACCTTTCATCATCTTTAACCCCTTCCTATTCCCCAAATGCAATCACCACATTGCATTATTTTAGTTTTTAATGAGTCCTCTCTCCCATGTCTATCACAGCTAAAAGATTTCAATAGAAACATTACTGGTTCACAGTCTTGAGTTTCAAAATCCTTCAACTTGCCTTTTAAAGTCTTACTAGATTATTATTTTAAACTCAATAAACTTAATTCAAGTTCTCTCATTTCTCTAAACTCTTTAATGCTTGCCTCTGTCTAGAGCAGGGAGTTCTCAAAGGTTAATGGGATGATAATCATACACATGTTGAAGGAAGGAGGGGAAGTTATGATACTACAGATTCCTGAGTCTCTCCCATGAAATCAATACTTGTGCAGTGGGATATTAGGACATAAAATGCTCTTCAGATGATCCTCATGGAGATGTCGTAAGGAACACATTGAGAAACAACACACAGTAAGGTACCTTCCTCTTTAATGGTCTACAAGGTGCTTTGAGATGTACAGAGATTCTCCAGTCTATTAACTCCAAGCCCTTCTTTCTAACACAATTTTCTGTCCCAGAATAAAAACTCCTAAGTCGTCCATCACTCGCCTGCAAATAATTTCCAAGAGTAAAACAGTATGATAGCCTAACAGCAGAGAAGAAAACAAAAAGAAAATGAAACTTATAATGAAATAATTTGCTGGCAAATTTTTCATATTTGTGCAAAGCTATTGAAGAAGACAAGACGAAGTGGCCATATGCTACAATCCACACAAAGAATACAACAGCTGTAAAGCCAGATCTCCAGTGTGTTTACTAATGACTCCAATTCCACCAGTGGTATGGGTGCTGGTGACATGATTTTCCTCAATTGTAAGCAATGTCTGGAAAAAGATCCACTTAAAGTGATCTTTAATCTTCTCCCAGTTGGAAAAGTAGCTTGCTTCCTTGGAAATCCAGCAAATATTAAAGCTAAAGACAAATATTTTGTGCCTACAGGTTCCAGCTCAAATATCTATACACAGACTTCATTTTTCATCTTCCATAAGGTTCTGTTGAGACACTGGGAAGTTGCGTGAGCATGGCACTTGTATTTGTTCACGGTGCATCATGTATGCTGCAGGGTACCCAGCTTCCCAAACTCTGCTCACTAAATGCCAGCAGGGCCCTCCGATCCCCAAGACCAGCAAAATGCACAGTGTACAACTGAATCTCCCAAATGCCTACCCTAATTACTTCACATGAACAACTCCAACTGAAGTGACAGTGACCTCTCATGTCTCTAAATGCAGTGGGCATTTGACTTGCCCCCATCATATGGCTGTAGCTGGCCTCTCTTTAACCCTCTCTTCTCTTGGCTCTTACAACAACAGGCACTCTTGCTTATTGCCATGTCTTTCATCCCTTACTCTATGCCCTTTGCAAATTCAGGAACAGTTGTAGTTCAGACAGCCCAACTCATATACCTTTTTTCCCTTCTTAGATCTCACCCCTAATTACAATCACCATTTCTACACTAGTATCTTCAAATTTGTAGCTCTCACTGAAACCTCAGCTTGGGACTCCGAAACTGTAAATTCAACCACCCACCTAATATCTCCCTTATCTAAATCAAAGAGGCTAGGCTAAATCACTTTTCTCATTATCCACCCATCCTTACTCTTGCTCCTCCTAAAGTTTAGAGCTCCCTCCTTGATCAGGAAATGATCATCATCTATCTAGTTGTTCATGTCCCAGACCTCAGAGTCACCTGAGGCTTCCTCCCACATCTCACCCATGATGAAAATCTACTGAATATCTCCCTTGTATATCTCACCCTGAATATCTCACCAATTCCACTCTCTGTGCCTAGCTCAGCCCCAATGGATGTGTTAAAAGAATGAATGAAACACTGTTACAGAAATGGCCAGCTGCTGGCATTGCCATCCATATGACATTCCCCCATACCATCTTACATACTATTCCTTCCACACGCACATTATATTTTGCTCTAAAGCTTGCACAGACAGGTTTACCCTTTAATTCTATGCCAAAATTCCACTTTCTGGATATAATTTCCCTTGGCCTCCAAAGACACACACTGGACTCCTTCCTCTTTGCTATCAGGTACCTGTGCATTTGGCGCACAGCAGTAACACCCTACCTTGCAGTGACAAAGCATGATGGTTTTCTACAGTTAAAAAAAGGCGGAAGTGCCAATCCTGTGTGTTTCCAGGACTACACAGTCCCACGCACCACTGTCTTTTCCCATCTTTCAATGAGAAATGATAATTTTGTTCTTTCCACTCCTCAATTACAGTGGCAGGTGGGGGGGGAGGGAAGCGCACACAGACCAGCCACTTCCTGTGAGGCGGTCATCAACGACTTCAGGTAAGGGTCAGCCCTGAAAAAGAACGTTTTCCTGACTGTGGGAAAAGTTGTTAGCAAAAGGCTGTATACACAAAGCTATTCAACTACAGGGCTGGACGAGAATCAAAACAAGCCAAAGCTTAATTAGCGTTGAAGACTTCCCGGCTGGGATCCATGGGAGAGAGAAGTTGAGCTGAAAGGCATCACCAAAGCAGTGAATCCATCTCAGACGGGACAGGCCTCTGAGGTCACCTGAGGCAGAGCTGGGGACTGTTTAAATCTTTCACATAATCCAGCAATTCCAGTTTGTGCGCATTTTTTTAAATTTAAAAAAAAAAAAACTGAACCCCAGGCACCATTGAAACCCCACTCTTCCAGCTCCTTGCTCCTCAGTTCCCCTCCCCTCCCATAAATTAAATTAATGAGGAGTTTTCTAAAAGAGTACATTCTCTTAAAGGCTCTGTTATTCTGAAGTTAATGGCTCTGACATGCAGCCAGGCCAAACAGTCACAGGCAGCAATAACTCTCACTACAGCTCCAGAACTTACCCTCAAATGTCACTGCATCCTACCCTGGTCTTTCTTCCCCTTTGATTACCGCTGGTTGCCTTCCTTCCTCCCCTAACATTTTATAGCAAACTGAAATGCATCAAAGAAACCAGTTAAGGATGTGAAGATTGAGAAACACGTTTCTATCTCAATGTTATGATCTTGTCTTTTCCTCCCCACAACATGTCTCTAAGAGAAAAAGACAAGTGTAAATTTGATGCTGCACAGAGCAAAACAACAAAATACATCCAAAGACACAAGGGGGAGGAGCATTTGTGAATGTCGGCTTGCTCACTGAACACAGCCACACACTTGTCACATGTGTTAGACTAATAGTTCTTGCATGAGAAACGAATGAAAATGAAAGCAGTGACATAATCAAGTAAAGTCAACCACAGAAATCCACCAATTGCTTCAATCACCTTCTTAAACCAACACACGGTGAGACGATGATCAAAACAATATAAAAATGCAAAGAAAACTTGATTTCAACATAAATACAAAATGCAAGTTCAGAACATAGTGAAACTTACTCAAAGTCTTAAACCTCAAATGCAAAACGAACAAAAAGACACCTGTTACAAATTGGCCCATCTACCTTGAAAATAAAGTATAAAATATTTTCTGAATAAAATGGATCCAAATTCCTGCATCTACAATTTGTTCTAAAAATCTAGGCTGGTATACAAAATTTTAATATGGGAGCTCAAGAAAGTGGAAGGAGAGGAAAAGAGAAGTGACATAAAGAAAAAAATTATATTTGCTTCTATCAACCAAATATGGCTTATCTAAACCAGCAGTAATTTCATTTTGTCTGTGAACTCCATAAACAATGAGTTGTCATTTAACATCTCAAAGTTACAAAATCATAGAAATGGTAATAAGTGAATACAGGCAGAGTAACACAAGAGGTATGCTTCTGAAGGCAGGGACTTTCCTCTGCAAGTTCTGATTTGGGAGGTAAAAGGCTGGCCTCTGAGAAATAGCATGCATGCTATTCTGCTTAGTCAAGGCTGCCTTTTCTCTATGTGCATATTTAAAGAATTCTATTTATAAAAAACATTAAAGTTTGAAAGGCATTTCCATGTAAATTTATCTCATCTGATCCCACAGTCACCCTTAGGAGGAGAAATATTCACAGAAAAGGCAAGAAAAGTGAGGCTCAGTTATATTAAATGCTTTGCCCAAAGTGACCATTTTAGTCCATTTTCTGTTGCTGTACCCAGCTACCAGAGGGTAGATAATGTATAGCAAGAAGAGGTTTATTTAGCTCATAAGTTTGGAACAGTACACAAAACCAACTCATCCAGAGAGCCTTGCTTTCATTCCTTCTGAAGGCAGAGCCCCTAATGGCCCAATTGCACTAGGCATCAGTCTTAAAATTTCTTTCACCTCTCCACATTGCCACCCTATAGGCCACACCTCAGCATAGCAACCTCTGGGGGACAAACTCAGATGATATCCACACCCTACCAGTGACAAGAATGGCAAGTAACCAAACAGCCACAAGATGTATGTCCTGGTTCCTTATTAGTAATAGGTTATACTTTTTGTTTGTTTGTTTGTTTGTTTTTTGAGTAAGAGGAATGGAATGAATTTGCAGTAAAATGAAAGCTTGGTCAGTTTCTCACCAAATCTCAATATGCATAAAATTAAGTACCTTAAATAGGTAATGAGCTTGCTTCAAGACTGATATAAATTTATTTTCACTTAATTGTCTTTCTCCATACTGTTTCCCATTTCCTAACATCACAGATAACTGTCTAGTCCATGGTAGTTTATTCTGACCTTGACTTTGTGATGCTACTGACTATTACTAAAAACATGCTTAGCAGAGTACAGTGTGTTCCTTACTAATCTACCCTTCCAAGAGGTGAAAATGCCCCAGCACTCAGTAAAAAGAATGGCCTGGTAATATTTAATGTGAACACAGACATTTCCCTTCTAGTGTAATTCACATGCACACATCATTAAGGATCAAAGCACAAACGAACCAAGCAAAGAATGGAAAAGGAATTCTAAAACATCAAAGTTAATTATATTTGGTTGCCCTAATATATTGGTTGTTCAATTAAGATGCTGCTCTGGCTGATCTCAGTCAAGCTGTGCCTCTCGAAAAGTCTGAAACTTAGAAATAAGACCTGAAGTCACAAAAGCTAAAACTGGAGCTTTTTTGTTTGTTTTCCATTTTTTTGCCAAAGGAGCACTGCTTCTCCCACCACTGCACCTCCTATCAGCCACAACCCTCTGCTCCTCCTCCTCCCGGGGGAAGAGCAGGGGCTGGCTCTCAGCAGCAGGCACCTAGGCAGGGGCTCGAGCAAGTGTCCTGCAAAACCTCTCTACACTGGGTCCTCACTTAGCCTAAAAGTTGAAAAGCAAAAGTCCACCCAAAAAAAGGAATGAAAATACCATGGATCTGTCCTGTTAAATGTGTGAGGTTATCTTGGTTTTATGATTCCTTAGTTTATAGGGAAAACACTTGGTTCTGGTTATTGTTACACTGTCGCAGGCCCAGGGAGCAGTTCAGTTACTTAGTGACCGTACATTCCCTACCTCCAAGGGCAATTACTTTCGTAAACCACCTCAAGGGTACCAAGCACAAACAGGGAAACTCCCTCCCCACAACATGCACAGATACCTACAACTACGGGCGCTGGTGAAAGGGAAACTCAACAGTTTTATTCAGGTGAAAAAATTAGTGGAAGGAAACAACATTAGAAGGTGATGGGGCAGTGAGTGCTTTATCACCTCTGCAATAAGTACATTTAACTTTGTCATGGGGTGCAGGAGGGCCTGGGAAACTTCATCTACCAAGAGCTTACTGTACCCCCAGGAACTAGATTGAGGCTTTTGAAATAGTCCGATTTAATTCTTCCCATAAGCCTGCAAAATAGGTGAGAATTGCAGGTTTGATCTGGAATTGAAAGAGATTTGTATTCTAAAAGCAGTCACAAGAATTTAAGATTGACTCAAGAAAATCTGTGAATCTCTTCCGAACTTGTGACTTCCCCAAATCCACACATCTTGGCTGAATTCTGGGATGAGGAATGAGGGTAAGTCACCAGTTTTCCTGTGCATACTATCCAAACTCAGCTTGTATTCACCTCAACCCATAAACAGCTGAGTTAGCACTACAATTTTAGGTTCAATGGATCCATCTATCTTGTCATATGGAAGGGGGGAGTAAGCCTATTAAGTTACTAGGTCTTTGCAAGTCTTTGTTTGTTTGTTTGTTTGTTGTTTGTTTTGAGACAGGGTCTTGCTATACAATTCAGGCTGGTCTCAAGCTCACTTTGTAGCCCAGGCTGGTCTTGAACTTGCAATGATCCTTCTGCTTCAGTCTCCAGAGTGCTGGGATTACAGTTGTGCACCACATGACCGCCTTATTTTTTTTAAAATCTGATCCACTGTGACAGGTTAGTATGTGACCTAGCCATCTGTCCACATCACAGTCGGCCAATTCTGCATACCGTGTCTTTACTTAGTCTCCTATAACCTAGCAAGGGTTAAGGCCAGGAACACAGAGAAAGCTCGGGGGCTTTGTCACTCTCTCCATCACTTCATGCAAGGAACCTGGCTTGCAAAGTTCCCACACAAACTCTCCCTATGAATGATGCAATGGGGAAGCTGTGTGCACCAACCTTCCTTTTAGGCTTACACAAACCAGTGAAACTGCTTTTTTCCCCTTTAATCACGAGTCCCCAAAGTAAGACACCAAAACTCAGTTTTTCCATGAAGAGCTGATACCTCTGGAATTTCTTACTGGGATGAGTTCCACAGCATGACTCTATGGTTTGGGATGCAGGTAAGAAGTGGAATCCTCCAATGACAAGCTCAAGGCTCTAGGTTCCATCCCAACACCTGGAGGTAGGCAGGGCCTCAGCCCTAATTTAGAAAAGTTCAGGCAGACTGTACTCTTGAATCAGATAGGCTGCATTTCACACATGAGGAAACTGGGACCCTTAGAATCTTCATTCAACACACATCCACTCCTTTGTGGAATAGAAGTCATCATTTAACCAATCACATTTAAAAGCCCTTGATGTCAACCAAGGCAGAAATTTCAGCCCCTCTGCACCCTGAATATTAAATGCATGTGGGCTGGCCACCCAGATAACACTTCCTCGGTAGAAGACACTGGTAACACATCCTTGCTGGACTCCCAGGAATTCTCATTGGTGTCTGCACAGTTTATATGCATCAATATGTTAAAAATAGGTACATATAAGATATCTCGCTAAAGAGCAGAAACCTTGAAGAAATGAGCAGGTGAGTTCTCTGTTCTTCCTATAAACTTTATCAAGAAGCTGGGATCCAGAAGAAGAATGCCATCACTTTTATACGTCAGCTTTATTCCTTCCATTCCTGCCATGACATGGTCTGGAAAGATTAAAATGTCAACCGCTATGTTAGGAGAAGAAACGGCACTGAACTAGGAACGTATCAGTGGCTCCCAAACTTGAACCTGCCTAAGAGTCACCTGCAAGGTACCTGTGAAGATTTCAAAACTCTTCCCCAGTGGTTTCTGACTCAGCAGATCCACAACAGAAGCCAGGAATTAGCAGTTTGATCAAATGCCACCAGTGATCGGATGCTGGGATTCCCAGGACCACACCCTGAGAAAGCCCAGCAGAGAGAGGCCAGCAGAGAAAGAGCCAAGCAAGAGATGGGGTTGAGTCAGGCCCTTGGAATTCTCAAGTGGTGTAGCTGCTGTTTATAGTCTATTCCATTGCTCCAAGTGTAAAGCCTGTTCAGTTAAAAATTCACCAAACATACCACAGACAGAGTCTGACTTGAAAGCCCTGATAACACTAATGGTGGTGAATGGGATTACTTTAAATAGGGCACCTGTCTGTGCCCAGCGGCTTCCTTTCAAGATGTTTGCAGGCCCAGCCTCTCATTCTCTGCACTTTGGAGAAGGGGCTCTCATCTTTGCTTACTTTCTTTTGAAAGCACCTTCCCCCATTACCCATCAAAACCTGTCTCATTCTTCTTTATTTGTATTCTTCCATAAATTACATTTTCTGTACTAGGTATAGTTATATTCATTTATATGTTAGTTACTACATTTTTTTTCCAGGTGAATCTTACACAAATGAAAGGTAGAGAAATTTAGTAAGGAGGCACTCATGAAAAGATGGAATCAAACTCCCCACAAATGCGCATAAGCATGTATACACTCGAATTTGTACTGACAGGGCGACCTTGGGAAGTTTAAAGAAAAACAAGACGAGGAAAGTTCTGAAGAGCAATCTAACATGACATCAGTAAAACTCAAAGTAACTGGAGCACAAAAAAGTCTAAGTGATATAAAGGTATTATTTTTAAAAGGCTTAATACTGTCCTATTAAACATTCATTAAACATAGACGTTTTGTGAAGTGCTGTCAAAAGCAGGAATGAAAATAGAACCCAGGACTCCAACTTTCCAGCTCTTGTCAATAAATCAGGCACTTTCCCTCTACAATCCAAAATAGCTGGAAATGTTCTGGTTATTTTCTAACATATGGCTTAAATATTTATATGTTAAGTGCTTTCGTGTGTAGTCCACATTATAAACATTCATTAACATTTAGGCAACTTCATAAATAACTCTAACTGCAGAGTCAGACCAAGTACACATTTAAACAAAATAAACATACCCAAACATAGGCTATAAATTTTTTCCCATATTTACTTGATAACCTGACACCAACACTCTTTACCTTTCTTCCTCCCAAAATTATGTTTTTCAGGTTTTCCTCTCATGTGACAAAAGACAACTTTACTGAGGCCACAGAAAGATAAGGATCGTTCTAAAGACAGCAAACTTAGAACCATTTGAAATAAGCTTCATGATTAGGAGAATCTATCTCATCAGCTGATTTGTTTCGTGGGATTACATTAATTAGTCTAACAAATACTTGTATATCTGCCAGGCACAATTCTTGTCTGAATAGATAAAGTCAAGTTCTTACCAAACAATACTTACATTCTAATAGAGAAGCCAACAATAAGCCAGTCAGCAAACAAATACTTATAGAAAATCAGACAGTCTTCAGTCTATGAAGAAAAGCAAGCCAGAGTGAAGGGGATAGGGATGGCAAAGTACTGTGGGGCCAATACTGTAATGTTGTTTTAACCAGGAAGGCATCTGTGAAGCCATTCAGTCAATTACAGGCTGAGCAGAGAGAGGCATGCAGCCAACAGTGTGACTAGGACTAAGCAGGGAGAACTAACTGCGCTCCTCAGAGTTACCAAGGCGTGCTGGTCAGCATAAAACGCTGTAAACTGCTTAGAGATAAGTGAATTAATAAAACACCTAGGAATTTGAGGGAAGGATAAGAAGAGTGTGATGAGGCTAAGCTACTCTGGAAGCAGTCAGGCAGAGCAAAGAAAAGAGAAGTTCCCTCCATTCGGCTCCAGAGACAGGAGATGACCCAGGCCGTGGAAGTCCATCTCACAAGCAGAAATCGAGAGAAATGAGAGGGTCCAAGGGAAGCCATCCTTTTTTTTTTTTTTTTTTTGGTGCCAGGGATTGAACTCACGACCTGGCATTTGCCAAGCAGGCACTTACTCCACTGAGCTAGATCCTCGGCCCACCATCCTCTTTTCACAATAATCACTGACTATAATACTTGATAATTCCTGCAGACATAAGATAAACATACATTACAAGATTTTACAAAAGTTTTATCATTATAATAGTGGTCAGATATCATTTCTTATTCTTAATACAGGAAGGATGAATGTCAAAATATCAAATTTTTAATATAAATTCTCTTTTAAAGCATGCACGTTTTTAAAAATACCACCATTCTGTGGCCCTGAAGCAAGGCCAGCAGATCGCTGTAGCTGCTGGTTTCAAACAGGAGCCTAAAGAGAATTCTTTCTGTGGTCTGTTGGCCATTTCAGAACTTTGGAAATGTAATGGTCAATTCATCAGAAAGAAATAGCAGGTGAATATGGTGGACTTTGGGGGGCCTGCAGGGGAGAGACCCTGGCACCTCGGGACCTGCACTGTGCAGTTGACTCAGAGTGCCAGGAGAACAAGGAGCTCCTCCCCTCTCTGGGAGCAACTGAGAGTGTGGCAGACTTTCGGCGGCCCGAAGGAGAGAGACCCTGGCACATAGGGACCTGCATGGTATGGTTGACTCGGGGTGCCAGGAGAACAAGGAAATTCCCCCCTCTCTGGGGGCAGCTGAGAGTGTGGCAGACTTTCGGCGGCCTGAAGGAGAGAGACCCTGGTGCATCAGGACCTGCACGGTGTGGTTGACTTGGGGTGCCGGGAGAACAAGGAAATGCTCCCCTCTCTGGGGGCAGCTGAGAGTGTGGCAGAC
>PVJX010036085.1:0-17843 GCA_004027295.1 Dolichotis patagonum
TCAATAACGGTGTCAAGCATATGCGACGCTGGATTTGAATTGTTATTAGGAAAATGGCAATGTCCTTTCATTCAGGTAATTACTGAGTCTCTTAGAGCACATTATGTGTGCAGGGTGCACGATTCTTATTACCTCCTGATGTCTTTATTACCCTGCACAAATTTAACACTCACTTGCTAATGCTCTGCTTTATCAAATTCTCGTAAAATATCAATAACATGCCGGAAGAGTTTTCTCCCTTTTTCTCCCCTCTGGACCCATCACAAAGTTCTTCAATCTGTGATTATTATTTTTTAGTTGAAACACAGTACATTGCTGCTTATGTGCATTCCCCGGCCTAGGTCCCTAGCCCAGGATTTCATTGCCTGCATGTGCATGTGTATATTGCTATTAATGATATCCTTTGGTAAGCATAAAGACTAATTGTGAATATTAGCTTCAACTTTACCAAAGGTATGTTTCTGAGCTCATTCTTAAGCTTTCTGAAGCTTTTCCAAGAAAAAGTAACTGTCTACCAAGAGATTATCACTGGCCTAACACTACTCTAGATCTATTAAACATACTAGCTCATTTAAATCTCAAAGTGGTTTATAAGGTAGATGTATTGTTATCTTCATTATATTAATAAGAAAGCAACAAGCAGAGGTGTTAAGCCTCTTGCCAAAAGTCACACAACTACTGAAAGAGAGACCCAGCATAGGAGGGGTCACTCTGCTTCTAGAGCTGTGCTCTTAACCTCTGGGAGCTCTTTCTGTGCGCCCGTCCCCTTGTTTTATCTGTCTGCCACAGTCCTGATCGTCCTTTCCTAAGCACTCTTTACCTCTGCAGTCATGTTCTTGTCCATGCTCTTGCCCCTGATGGCCCTTATCCTTTGCATTCTCTGCCTGCAATGCTATTCACGCCTGCTTTCCCTTCCATGAAAGCTTTTCACAGTCTGATAGGTAGCCTGAGAAACTCCACACACAGGACACAGTGGGGCTTAGGCTATGGACAAAGTGTGAAAGATTATTTCTGATTCCATTACTTACAATAACGTGGACTTTCGTCTCCATGTGAGGAAGGAGAGGTACAACAAAAACCTAGACTTCTAACATTAAAGGGCAGAATTAGAAAAGATAAAACTAACAAAGCAGCAGCCAGTGTTGCTTTCTTAGCGTTAAATCTATGTTCAGACTTAGTACATGTCAGACGGTTTTAAATTCAAGCTGTCAATTTCCAGTGGAAGGCTTTAGAACAGTTTCCCTTCCAGTGAAATTACATAATCCTAATTAAAATGTTATCTTATGGTTCAGATAATTAGCAAGTACTATGTTCTTTGAATCCAAGATTCCTGACATTTTGGAGGTGAATAAAATTCTGCTAACTACTCTATATTTTGTTAACAAAAATCTCCCCAGCTTATCAACATAGAATTCCCTTATTTTTTCTGTAATTATGACCTTCTCATTTGTTCTTTCCCAGCCTTCAGTTCTCTGTCTCAAAAATAAAAGGTATTTTGAAATAAGCTTCAAAGCATTTCTTGTGTAGTACCCCAATTTTCTCATCTCTCAGGATATCTACAATGTGAATCTGATGGCAAATCTTTTGTGGTTTTTTCATGTAAGTGATAGGTATTTTTAGTTTTTCTCTCCTCTTTCCTAAGTAACATTTCCTAGTCAACTGCTCAAAATGTTAATTTATGAATAAATTAAAGAAATCCCAACAGAAAGCAAAAATTAGCTAATGATAAGATTCTCCAACCTTACGTTTTTCAGACTTTTTTTCTAAAAAAATGGATTACACTTTGTGACTATCAATTGTTTTATATAAATTCCCTTTGAAATATTAAAAATAAGCAACATTGGCTGGAGTCACTGAATCAGAAAAAAGCTGACTTGTGATGGCCTTTGTCAAATTAAATATTCATGAATACAAAATTGTACTTTCTATTATTAACTCCAAATATCAAAAAATATTATATATAAGAAACATAGTGGAAACTGTAAGTCCTGAATGAACTTGTATAATTCAGATTCCACTCACATTTATGGAATATCCATAATGCAGCAATTATATAAATAGATAAGAAGGAGGTAAAGACTGAGGGTATGTTATGTACAGTGGTGAGGGGGTTAACAGGTCAACAGTAATTACGATGTATTATATCCCCAACTCTCATCTTCCTGTAAGCTATAGATTCAATTATTTTTGACCACATAGGTGGCACACATAGACCACATGGGTAGTCTAAAATGTCTAAAAAGTCCTAATGCCTTAACTCACTCATCCCTATCTTTCTGCTCTGCAGCTCTGCAAAGCTCTTCTTTTCAGACTTCCATGTAACAGTTATTTACCTCCCTAGTCATTTCATTTTTTCCCAATTCAAAAACCAAGGCACCGTGCAGGATCTCCTGTGAACCAATCTACCAGTGAATCCTGCCAACTGCATCTTCAAAATTAATCTCACATCCCAACATTTTACACTATTTTCAAAATCATTTATCCAAATTTCTGTGCAAGGTATCCTAATCTGTTACCTTGCTTCTATTCTCTCCTTCTACAATTAATTCTAAAACTGTAGGAAATAGGATCATAGTATGTAAAATCTAATATTTTCCCTAGCTGAAGCCGCTCAATGGCTTTCTATCGTAATTAGAATAGAATCTGTATTTCTTCTTATGGCTTAAAGACTCTCTAGCATATGATCACAGGTAATCCTTTATTGCTCAACTCCTTGCCTATCCTACTCTAGGCAGACTATCTTCCAATACACAAGCCTTCTCCTATGCCTTTCTGCAGGCTGTGCTTTGCTGAGAAAGCTATTCCTCAAACTTCCACCAGGTCAGCTCTTTTCAAAACTTGTACCTGTCTTCAAATGTTGTCTTCTCAAACAGATCTCTGCCACTGTTCTAACTGCATGGCTACTATCACCTTTTATTCCATTGCTTTGTTTTATTTTCTTCCAATCACTTGTTAGTACTTGAAAGTATGCAAGTCTACATGTGCATTTATTTGCTTAGTAGCTTTACTCTCCCAATGTGTAAGTTTCACGAGATAAGACTGTTGTTGTCTGTTTTATTTTCTTCTATGTTTCTGGTGCCTAGCATGGGAATTATCATGTAGTACAAACACACATACTGTTTGCTCAGTGAATAAGTGAGTATGTGGATCGTACCAGATAATTTGCACTGTATCTTGTAAGATGAGCAGATGCATCATTGGAACTTTAAAGCTGTAAAACTGGCCTTCTTAAATCACACATGGCTCAGCCAAGGACTTGACAGTTTCCAGGTTCATTTTCATCATGGTTCCTTTTAAAAATTTTCTCAGAAGAGTAGACATTGAGGTTGATCTTAGACAAACCGTATCACTCAGTACATTTCATATCAACTCTAGAAGAAATTCAACTTTCCACAGGCCTTGAAAAGCAAATGCTTGAAGATTTATTCCTGGTAATGCAAAATGAGAGCAACTCAAGAAATGTAAATTAACTGGACATAATTTTGGTTCTGCTGCTCTCAATAGGCCATCCCTGAATGAGTCAATAAATGAGGACAAAATGCAAGTAAGAGAGACCAGCTTGTATCTGAGACACAAAGCAAATGAAATTAAAAATGTAGATATATACCCATCACTTCTGAAAAGTTTCAGAGCCTGAAGACCAGGAGTATTCAAAAAAGTAGTCATTACTGAAAGGAAGAAAGAAAAAAAAAACCAAATAAAAAGCCCAGAAGAGAACAGTGTCACATAGAGAATATACTCTAAACTCAGTCTATGTACTATAAATATCTTTGTGAAATTTTCTCTTGAGTTATACCAGATACATTTATGAATTAATATTGTTGGCAGGAATTTATTAAGTCCTCTGTGCACTAGTTAATCATAAGAAGCCTTAAGAAATGCAAGGCTAATTCAGTTATAATAGTACACATACATTTTTTGTTTAGTTTTGCTTCAATGTGACTAGAATTTCTTGTGTTTTGTCAAGTGAACGAGAATCATTCTGTCACTCAACTCTTGAGGATTGTGGTATCATTTAGGACTGCTGGTGCGTATTAAGCACACAGGAACAACCTTTTCATTGGAAATCACTTCTCCGATTAGCTAGAGGACACCTGCCTTATTTACACCTGCTGAGCTGACCTTGACTATGTCCACGGCAGGATACTGCTGCCAGTCTTTACCCATACCCCTTACTAAAGATTCAGATAATAATCCTTTAATCAACAATTCAAGTTAACGTTATAATCCCTTAACTATAAAGTACTACATTTCAAATACCCAAGATTATTTTTGTACCGGGGATCAAACTCACAACCACATTCTTGCCAGATATATAACAATGTCATGGAGCTAAATCTCCAGATCCTAAAATATCAAAGATTTGAGAGTAAATGTAATCTTAAAATATTTTATTTTTTCTTGATTTCATTAAGTAAAACAAGTAGAAATAATTGGTCCATTAGAATACTAAGACACTCACTTTCATTTTAAGATATAAAATATTTGGGAAAAATAAGGTGACAGTGTTTACATTTTGCTCTTTATGTGTCTCTTTAAGTGAAAAATATCAGGACATAATTTTGCTAATTTTTCAGTTTTCTCCATTATTGGGGCTTAGGACAGAACAAAATTCAGGAGAGAACAAAATTTAGGAGAGAACAAAATTCAGTTTAAATTGAATTTAATAAAAGAATGTATTAACTGTCCAGATGTGAAAGTATTTGCTATTAAGAATTGCACAGTCCTTGTAAGTATAATGATCTCAATCTCACTTTTCAGTTGTACATTGATTTAGCATTTACCAAGGACTCTTACACTCTTGAATTCTATCTTCCCTTCATAAGTGGGGTGCAGATAGTTCCGGTTGTTTGTTTTCCTTTGTTCTCTTTCACTCTCTCTCTTTCTCTTCCATAATATAAAATGTATAAAAATAGCAAGATGGAGTAAAAATATGTCAACATATGGAAAATGGGTAGGTTTGTTTGTTTGGTTTCCTTAAATTACAGTTTACGAGCATTTTGGATTCTCCACACATACACTCACATTTGTTAGCTGTTATTACAGAAGCTATTATGCTAATGAATAAACAGATGGGAACATAACACAGGGCTTTCTAAAACCTGCTTTCTTTGGTTGTTGCTTCTGTAGTTCTAGCTGTGCTGAGTTTAAACAGTGAGATTGTTAGACGACTATGCATGTCACTGATCCTGGGAGGAAGTAACTAATACAGTACCTATATTGTAGCAAACACTGCCTTGAAGAAAAATCTCTATTTACTCTCTGATTAAATCTTCCCAGCCATGTTGAGAGGCAGGCTTTACTCTTATGCTATCCCTGAGGAAACTGAGTTACCTAGTTAAGTAATGTCTGCCCAGATATTCTTAGCAGTGCCAGCGCTAAATCCAAATCTGTTTTACTACATGCTCTTTCTACTGCTTTCTAAATATTAATTTTTTATAAAGTACTCCTAAAGGCAGAAGAGAATGAATATTCACCCCTAGGGAGTTTGGGGGTGTAGTTCAAAGGGAATCACTGCCAGTGTGAAATTTCTTTGAAGTTTCATCTTTTATCTTTAACATGCATACAGTCTACTCTATAATATATCTATATTTGTTTTAATACAAAATATGTTTGTTTTCCCAAATCTTCAAGTGAAATTGAAGCGCCGGAAATAGGCATTGTGTTTATCCTTGGTGTCTAGATTCCCTCCCGGGTATACCACTCTAAGAAGCACAGCCGTTCACGCTACAATCTCTAAAAAACGAGGCAGACAGTTCTAGCCCTATTGATTTTAATGTGAAATCTCAATTTCCTACAGTGGTTCTTTAGAAGTCACCGTTGAAAGGACCCACTTCCATTTTCCACAGCACGCTGCACTTCTCTTTTACGATAGTCATCACATTTATAATTACTCGCACAGTATCTTTGCCCTTAAAACTTCGAATTCTACAACGTCAGGATTCCTAACACCTACCTCGGTACCTACAATAAGATAATATCACACATACATTTGCAAGATAAACAATGAACATATTCTATTTATAAAATTTTTATGGTGGTTTAGAGTAAGAAATAACATAGATGAGATATAACTTTCCCCAGCAAAGGGCTCATAGACATTTGATATTAAGGTACATGTTGAAGATTTAAACGCTGTAACTTTTAACTTTGCCTATGAAACTGAGTTATCAGTGGAGCTAGAAAAGAGTAACAAAGCAGGTGGCAAACTCCTGATTTCACATCCTCATCTACAATGTGTATTTGAACAGAAGCATTGGTCTCAGAAGCACAGCTGCTCAGCTTTTGGTAGCTCTGTGAGCTCACACCTGGATAGCTATGTGTTGGCTAATTATTAGCCATACATTAAAGAGTCCCAAACCAAGCTAGTTTGGCAAATAACATGTTGACTCAGAAAGCTACAGTCAGGCCAGTTTATCCTGACTTCATTATTTGCAAAGGAAGTCATGGCCCCTGGGGAGAGAGGGCCCTGGGGGGGCTGGAGATGCACCTTGTTATAAAGAAGTTTGTTGAGAATTTTAGGCACCATGACCTTGATCTGGTTCCACACCTTCATAACGTTCCTTTGGAAAATCTTTGTATATTTTGCATCATAAGTTAGGTGCTCATTTCTTTATGTTTTATTAGGATTTTACGAACGCTCTATAAATGCATTTAATTGGAGCTCTTTATGGCTTTCTTAAGTTTTTCTCAGCTTTTTCATTGTCTATCTCTTTGAAGACAGGTATTTCACATTAGTCACTTTTGTTTCCGTAGCCTAGAGACAGGCACGTGGATAAGGCCCTAGGAATGTTTCTTGACTAACGGATTTTGCCACCGTTGTGTGGGAATTTCCAGGATTTGTACAGGCTAGGGGGATGGATGTGAATTTTTAGTTGTATTAATTGCATAAATGAGTTAACCTACTATATAGTAACAGCACTTATGCTACCAGAAAGGGATTAATATTGTGGCATCAGAAATGTCAGACTTCATAATCATCATGGGATGGATAGAAATTTTCAGTTTCATTGAAACTAAAAGTTTTTTTTTTCTTTTTTACCAATATGTCATGTCTCTTGCTGAGCCTCACCTATGATAGACTCTAAGAATGCAATGGTGACAGTGAGCTGGATTGAACTTCTAGCTCTTTAAAATCCATCACTGCAAGCTGTTTGAGTTGGTACCTTCTGAAAGTGTGTGGGAGGGAGACAGACTTTCACCTGAATACGTAGCCAATACAGAATTTTTGTGCCCAAAGTGACCAATATGGTTGATGACCAGGAAAATAAGTATAATAAGAAATAAAGAGCAGTGATGCACCCTCCGGATATGAAAACCAAGTGCATTTTAATAGTCAGAGCAGAGACAATTCACCTAACTTCATATGACTAAGGAATTTGATGATTTTTATCGGAAGGAACAATTAAAGACCAAAACCCAAAATCAAAACTATGTAATTTTCTCTCAGGTAAATATACAGTCAGACTTGAGGAAGCTACTTAATGAATGACACACAGTTCATGTTTCACCATGTGGGCTTGTTCAGTGGCTTTCAGCTTTCATCTTTATTGTTATTGTAATGCAGGTGGTGTTCCAAATAAACATAAACTTACACTTGTGGAACAGAGTGTGAATTTTAAAGCAGGTGATGCTTGAGGAGGGAGGGAGCAGGAAGTCACTCTATTTCTGGATGTGTCTCTTATTATATGTCTCTCCTGGATTTCCCTTTACAGCAGAATTCCTCCAAGGCTTGTCTCTACCTGCTCTCTACAGGGTTCATGCCCTTCTTTCCTTACTCTACTTTGGTCAAACAAGCTTTCATGTTACAACTGGAACAGACTGCCCTGGTCAGAGTGATGATTAAAAAAATAATCTCTGTTCCGCTAATGAAATGTCAGACTTCTGTGTGCTTCCAGGATGAATAGTCTTGGACTTCAGCCCTCCTCCTTGACACTGAGGCTTTGCTTGGTCTCTGGGGCACATAATCTGCTGAGCCTCCTCCCACTGCTTCACTGGTCACTTGGCTTTAGTTCCCCTGCTGCATCTTTCTATCTTAAGTAAACCCTTCCTATTGACTGCACCAGGCTTAGTCGGTGGACCTGGCCTCCATCTACGCTCATTACTTGTTTGTCTCATGCCCCTTTGACTCTCTCCAGGCCCCGGCAGTGGACCACTCTCAGATACATCTGTCCTCTGTCACCCATGTTCATCTTTCATGCCATCACTGTTCCTCCACAGGGAGAGCTGTAAACGTTGCCTTGACGTACGTACAGGGCTGCTCCCACATGGCTTTCCTGTGATGTTTGTCAGTTCCCTCTGCCTCCTGTGCCTTGCCACAGACTGAACAGCGTCTCTCAAAATGCTTTTGCTGACTCCCTATTTGCAATGTGACTGTATTTTGAAATGGGTCTTTTAATGAAATAGTAATGTTTCAATGAGGTCATGGATTGGAGCCCTCACATGGCAAGAATTGTGTCCTTATAAGAAGAGGAAGATAGATCAGAGCTGGTTCCCATGTGGGCATGTAGTGAGAAGGCAGCTGGCTGACTGCAAGGAATAGAAGCCTCACTAGAAACCAAATATTTCTAGAACCTTGGTTTTGGATTTCCCAGCTTCAAGAACTGTGAAGGAAAACAAGGCCTCTTGTTAGAGCCACACAATCCACCGTGTTTTGTTGTATCAGCCTGAGCAGCCTGAGACATGTTTCTCTAGGGCTTGGGGGGCATTCTTTCCCAATACACAGCACGCCGCATTACCTCTGATTGTTTACTTATTTTTCCCTTCAACTAAACTCAAAAATATTTGAGTGTAAGTCTCATTCGTTTTTTTTTTCCCAACAACTTGCAAGTACTCAATGCATAAAGGATGTAAAGAAATAAATTTGCAATTCAGTTGGATTAATTATCAACCTGGGAGAGGAAGAGTTTTGTGAAAATTTAGGGGTCTGACTTCTTTCCCACATAAAAGGCATGTTAATTTCTGCCTAGAATGTATGCTTAGCAAAAAAAAAAAAAAAATCAAGATATTCTACAAAAAGAACAAGTACAAATTTTTTTGTATTTGATCATTTCAGTGACCTGAAATCTCAAGTAAAAATCTTAGAATATTGGGCTGAAAAGAATGGAAAAGTAATTTCTCTGGAAAAACGCGAAGGGCAACTCCTACCAATTATTCAGTTATTGTGACAAATCTGATTTTTGAATATAAAGGTACCCCAGTGGCCCCTTTCAGGTTTTAAATTCTATTTTACATAGCAGAGCTCACACATTCATTTATTTTGTCATTCCTCGACATCTACCTTGTGCCACATAATGAGCTCCAATTTGGAAACACAAGACTGAACCAGATGAACCCAGTGCCTCCTGTCACTCATGATGCTCGATCCAAATACCTACTTGTCTTTTATTTTGTTCCTGTAAATGTTGGCGAGTACTCAACAAATACAATGATTTTACTTTAGCGCGATTGCTATAAAATTGCGTCCTGACCACAGCTAGCCAGCAGGTTTGGCTGTTCCCAGGACTGGCTGTGGATAATGAACCGTTACCGGTGCCAGGATGACGGTGCCCCTGCTGCATTCCTTAGCACAGACACGGCGTTTGATCTTTGTGTGGCTGCCTTACATCACAGAGCCTGCCGTACAGGCTGTGTTGAATGTGCGTTTGTTGAATTTAGCTGTCGTTCTATTTCTTATAACTGGAGAATACATGTTAGATTTATGTAACTGCAGTGACAATTTATTTGTATATAAGTGGCAAAGAAACAGGCTTTATTCCAAGCTGTATCTAGGAAAAAAAGTAACAAATACAGTTTACATTTAAATTAAAATTTTTACAGATAGTTCAACTATCTAACGAAATGCCTTTCCACATATGTTTCCCTGGAGTTAAGGAGGGATACTGTTGCTTTTCATACCCAACAGTTGATAACAGGAATAAATATTTTTAGAGTGACTGGTTCGTGAATTTAGCTATGTAGGCTTTCGGTAGCTTATTTATTTGATGAAAATCCTTTGACTTAATGCTCACTTCCAATGCTTCAAGGCTGAAAGTTTTATATCCCTCTAATGTATTTATTCATCTCTCCATGCCTCTGTGTATGCCACCATCTCTCTACCCCACATTAATGAGATAATTTTTTCTGGTTTCCTTTTATCCATCTTCAACAATATAGCCAAAGTGAGCTTCTAAATAAGATGCTTAGCTACATAAAATCTTCATGAATTTCAGTTGTATAAAAGGTAAAATCCCCATTCCCTAAAGTTGACTTAAGATACTGAAGACTTGGACTCAGCTTCATCTATAGTTTCATCTCTAACCCTTTGCTCTGAATTAATTATGCCACATTTTTGCAGATTCGATTTGCTTTCCTTTCATATTCTGCATAGTCACATTCTCAGTGTTTAACTTTCACCAAATATCACTTCTTTCATGATGCTTTCCCTTATGGTTTTCCACTTCTAAGTCTGAATTGAGTTTTGTTATTGTACAGTTTTAGAGCAGCTTCTGTCTTTCTTTTGCAGAATTGAGGTAATTACAGACTTTGAAAGTGTGCTTCATATTCACGTGGACTGCCATGTAGATTGGGATACTATCTCCATTGTTAGTACAAAAATGTTCTGAGAAAAATTCACATATTTAACGTATGAATGAAATAGTAAAAATTGTTGACACCAAAACCAAAAGTAACATGCGTAGAGTGGATGAGAATCTGTAGAAAACAAAATGCTGACTTTCATTTGCTGCCTTAGAATAAACCAAATAATGAATTCAGTATTGGGAGAAACACACACATTAGCCAAGAGGTCCTAAACAGTTCTACTTTACATTTATATATAACAAAAATTTTAAGACAATGAAGTTTTTTAAATACAAAAGACATGCACAATTTTGCCTAATGTGTTCAGAGCCTAGTGAACTGAATACATTCATTGTTGTGAGTAATCTTTCCATGACCTCTGTGCGACAAGATAAGATACCCTGATAGGATAATAAAGAACTGTAATTGATTGAACTGGGATTTTAAACATAAGCAGCCTAAGCTCAAAGTAAGTGGAGCCACCAATGTTATTGTGCTAATTTGTGCATACTTTTTAAACAAGTCACTTCCCATAGAAAAATACTAAATACCGCATAATTATTTGTACAAATATATTTTGAGACTCTACTACATACCACACATTCTTCTTGGCCCTGATGATTCAACTATAATCAAAACATAGACAACCACCCCTAGTAATAACTGGGGTACTTGTTCCAGGACTCCCTTTCAGATACCAAAATCCACAGATGCTCAACTTCCTTGCACAAAACAATGTAGCATTTGCCTAGAAAGTACACAATCCTGTTATATACTCTAAGTCTTCTCTATACTTCCAATACCTAATCCAACGTAAGTTATGTAAATAATAGTTACTTTGTATCTTCAGGGAGTAATGGCAAGAAAACCTCTGTGTATGTGTACTGTGATCTCTTCTTGAATATTTTCAATCTGGCATTAGTTAAATCTGCCGGGTAAAACCTGTAGATGCAGAGAACCAACTCTACTCTTACTGTTCTCGTGATGTTTATTCTAATAAAAGGAGAATATAAATATATAGGCAAACCAATAATATCACATGGGTGATCTTTAAAATTAAAATATATCAAGCTTTTCTAGCATATGATGACTGGAATAAGAAAAATAACTGATTGGATGATGAAGATAGGGATATCTCAGAAGCTGAGATTTGAATAACAAAAACAAAAATAACTATTTGACTAAAGGTCTCTGAAGAAGAGATTGGCAGGAAAAATTCTGGCAAAGTAGAAAGGCAGGAAATTTCAGAGTCATGAAATCATGTGCGGTGGCAAGAGAAAAGTGCCTAAGAAGAGATGTGTAAGAGACCCCATCAGGGATAGGCAAGAATGAATCTCCATAAACCTTTACAGATTATGATAAGATTATAGATTATATCAGAGGTCCCCAAGGATTGACACCAAGGATCAGTGTCAGGGAAGATAGTTTTTCCACAGACCAGGGATGAGGATCACTTCAGGATGATTTAAGCACATTCCATTTACTGTTCACAGTATTACCATTATTGTCACTTTGTGATTGATAATGAAATAGTCATACATCTTGCCATAATGCAAAACCAGTGTCAACCCTGAGCTTGTTTTTCTGAAACTAGACTGTCCTAGTAGAGGTGATGGAAGACAGTGATACTTCGGTGTATTGTTTGCATGCAGTCCACTGCAAAATCTCCTTTTGGTTTGTGTCAGTGCAGAAGTTCTTGCATCACAAAGGTAGAATGTTGAAAACGGAGGAAAGTTTTTCAGAGCTTTTGTGGCAATCTCAATATTCCACCTTGACATTGGAAGCATCTGACACTAATTGAAGTTGACTCAAACATACTTAGGATCACTGTCACTTGAACTCTCAAACAGTTGAACTTCATCTAGCATTGACAAAGTCAGTTCTTTAGGCTTAGCGCAAATGGATTATAGATCCATTCGTCCCCAGTTTGAGGGTCTTTCTCTTTCGCAGCGGGGAAGCAATGCTCAGATTCTTCTGGAAGCTGAGATAGATGATCATGGACTGGATTGTGGAATGAAATCCTTGGATCAGTCTCTCTCAAAATCTCTGGTCACTCATCATTTTTGAAATTCCAGTTTGTTTTTTAAATGCAACTACAGTGATACTTCTGCTGTTGAACTTAATTCTTTCCAAAGTTGTAGAGCACTGAAAGGTTGGAGAACTAAACATATTTTCTCCGTAAGAAATAATGAAAAACCAAAAAGTTGGTTGTGAGGCCCAAAATCACACATATAAATTCATTTTTCTAGGACTTTCACAAACTTCTCAATGATATCTTCCTTTAACTCTGTCATGGTTCTCACAATTTTCCTCGTAACTTTACTACTGATATCACTAACATTCTTTGGAGCCACAGTTACCATATTTTACACAAATAAAGTACCTAAAAAGGACACAGTGATGAATATTTGAATGCACTACAACAAGCACTGAATATTGTCTTGGTGACAATGATGCTTAACCTGAGTCCTTTGCATCCACAGTGAGACACGACACAGGACTTGCTCTCAGAATGTACAGGTTTCTTCAAGTTGATAGTCAATCTGGCTATCAAACAAAGTTCTAAACACCAGCAGATTTTCTTCTAATGTGGCTGTTGCAGTAGTGGGAAGTCTGAGTTTGGAGTCATCTGATAACTGTACATCACCTGCTGACTTGAATGCAGGTGTTCTTGTTCCTTGAAGTGAGAGATTGAGTCCCTTGAGAAGATTACAGATGTCACAGGAATAAGCAAGTTCTGAGACACATTCTGGGCCACTGAGATGCCCAGCCAGTTATGAATGCTTTTCTCAAAATAAATATCAGGAGCAACTCTTGCAACTCAAAAATTCTGACCGAAAAGATGCATGAGTGCATGTGTGTGTGTGTTTTAAACTAATCTTGCAGAGCTTTGTTGATAATAGATGTGAATTAAGAACGTGTACTTTAATGTGGTTGAAAGTTGTAATCACATCCCATAAAATATTGTTAAGTTTAGGTGACTTTTTCTGATAGTCAGAATTTCTCCATGGATGACATAGTCAACAGACTTACATTCAGAAACAACATCTTTGGACCAAGTGGTGAAAACAGAAAGTCATCCAGTCACAGCAACGCTCTGTACATACACATAACAACACAAAATGACCCAATTAGCTTTCCTGACACAATCATGCAAAGACTCGATAAGTTCTGTAGTTGTGGTGTTGGTGGACAAGAAAAGCACACGGCAGATTCTCATATTGTTTTAGTTATTTTTCTCATCGCTGAGACAAAATACCTAGCACCTAAATGTAAGGGAGGAAAAGTTGATTTTGGATCGCAGTCTGTAGAGATTTTAGTCCATAATCCACTGGTTCCAAGGTAGGGTGTCATGGCAAAGGGGCATCACAGAGTCGAAAAAATTTATAGCAGGCAGCAGATGGCAAATGCTTCTAAGTGACAGGCAACAAGCAAGAGAATGAACACCCAGCCACCCTCTCCTGACCATTGTATCTTATCTGGGGTACCCTTCCTTATGCCAGGTAGTGCTCACACCCTTAATCCTCGCTTTGCACCGTGGATCAATCTCACCTTCACATCCTTGAAGGAAGTATTGCATGTCCAGCCACCTCCGCCCCACCTCTGATTACATGAGATTTGAAGATACAGTCAGATACAAGCCATGACACGTTACATTCTCCTGAAAAAATATATTGCACAGCAGAAGCATTGTTGTCTTGCTCTCAGCAGTGGTAGACTCATCAATATTTATTGTTTGTATAGTGACTCATTAATCTTTCCTAGCACTTATACCTCATCGTCCTTGGCTATCTCATCAATTTGTCTAGTTTTGGTCCTAGCCAAAAGAGGAACACATGCCTTTTTAATGACAGCCTGTCCTAAAACCACCACAATTGTCATTTACAAGACACAAGATCATCTTTTCAGCAGCATTAAGGGGCTTCTTAGTTTTAGTAATGCAGTTAACCACTAAGAATAATGCTGTCAGTGTAGACACATTTGATGAACTTGTGACCTTCTGTAATTGCTTCTGTTATGTATGTTCACATTTGTTTTTGAAAAATTCTAAAACTTACCTTCTTAAGGTCTGCTTGGTCCCCATGTACAAAAGCAGTTTTTGAAGCTTTCATGGCATTTCGGATAACAGGTACCACATATTTTACAATCTAGGTTTGAAGAATGAGAATCTCTCGTTGCGGTGAATCTATAATTTAAGTAGGAATTTTGGTGTTTTTGAAATACAGCTTTCTTTTTGTTGGGAGTCTTATGAGTGTCTTCTTCTATCTCATCATTGAGTTTTTCCTTCTTTTCAAAGAGAGTTTCCGCTGATGTTTGTTTTGTTTTGTTTTGTTTGTTGTTACTCATTTTGGCTAAGGTTAACTTGTGGACTCACCAAAACTGTGACTGAGACAAATACACAGTGCAGGAAAGAAATGCAGATACATGTAAATAAAATCATGTGTGGTTCATCATAGACTAAAATAAGTGGCAGATTATGACTTAAACCTGCTACCACCTGCAACTTAATTTTCACTTGCTACTCACTGATAGGACTTTGACATGTCTCTGCAAACAACTGATTGATTATGCTCCCAGTGTAGGCAAACCTCTCTGCTAGTGCTAATTTGCATTTGCAGCTGCTCCCCAGTGCTAGCATCACTACCTCTGTTCTATCTCAGATCTTTGGGCATTAGGTTCTCATAATGAATGTGCAGCTTAGATCCCTCTCCTGCACAGTTTATAATAGGATTTATTCTTCTCAGAATCTAATGCCATGGCTGATCTGAGAGGAGGTAGAGCTTGGACTGCAATGTAAACAATGGGGAACTGTTGTAAATATGGAACAGACTTCACTCCTGTGCTTGCCGTTTGTCTCCTTGTGTGTGGCCTGTTTCTTCACAGGCCATCGGCTAGTACCATTGCAAACCCCTGGACTGCATTATAAATTTCATAGAAAGATGATCTAGTTTAAGCAGAAAAGTCACAGGCTCTCATCTCAATTTTAACTTCACTATTGCTGATACATCATCCATTGGTAAAGGTGCTTTGTGTTATTACTTTAAAAGTCCTGTAATATGTTACCCATCTACTGTTTGAGGAAAAGTGAGAGGAGCTGGATTCATTGTTTCTTCTTCATTAATTTCCTAGGAGGGAATATTCCTTGGAAACCTGAAAAGATCCTGAGATTTGTGCTCAAGTAGTCTGAGCATAGATAATGTTTCAAGCAAGAAAAAAATAAGTTAGTACAAATATCTAGGTAAATAATGAAATAAATTTACGTTGTGTTATTTCCTTTTCAATTGTAATGATTCTGCTCTAGTCAAAGTTCTATGACTATCCCATGCTCTTGGCTAATACTGTGCTGAGTTTTTATCTTAAAGTTATTGACTTTTCAGCCACAGAAATTACCACTGTTAGAGACAATTTACCAGACTTCATAAGACATAAAAGGTCTACCATGAAAGAAAGAGTGTCCTTTAATTTATAAATGGTAGGAAAAATATTCTCTACATTTCTTATTTTACATTTTATTTCAGTTAATGAAAAGAAGGACAAATTTCCCATAAAGTTATTGAACAGGTAAAAGTGGAAAGCCACATTAGCTAATGCAATAAAAAAAAATCTATGATTAATTATTGAGCATACATTCCTGAATTAGGCACTACAAGAGGTTAGAGACATGAGCAACTTCCCTGAGGGAGAAAATTAAATTTATCAAGCATAAGCTGTCCTCAGTGCCATGACTCAAAACTTGACTGTAATAATAATAGAATAGCCATCATTTATTAAGAGCTTACTATATGTCCAGATCCTTGAAGTCATTTACATATATTACCATATTTGCTCTTGATAGAACCCTTTAAAGGAAATATTATGACCTTGAATTTGTAGATAAGGAAACTGAGGTTTCCTTTGGATGAGACCAATAGTTCATAGTCTTAACCCTGTTAAATGCTGAATTCAGCCCCAGGCTATGTAAGTTCAAATAATGTGTTCACCTATTATTTCCTTTCTTGATTATATACTTCTAAGGTAGATTTTCCTTATTCTACAGCTAACATTTATCTTGCATATTTCAATATATTTTCCTTTTTAAAGCAAGACTGGCCTTTTACACAATGATTTCCAAAATGACATCATTTCTTACAAACCTGAGCTTCTTGGCTTTGAGAATTCTCCACCCTGATCGTTGTTCTACATTCTTGGGAACGTTAGTTAACACCCCCATGTAGGGTTGTTGTGAAACAAAAGAATGTACTTTATTGCAAGTGCTTATAATAGTTCCCAGCATACAGTATACTCCAAAATATTAGCTATTGATATAATTTTATAATATAATTTCATTCATTATATGAAATTTAGAAGTCAGAAAAGCATTTGAAGTATTAGTGCAAAAATCCTGAAGCATCAGTAGATATATCATTAATATATCATTAATATATATATATATATCATTAATATATATCATTAATATCATTAATATCATTAATATCATTAATAAAACAATGTGGTCTAAATCATACTGCTGTATTTTAAAGATTTCTTTTGTGTCTTTTTTCCCCAAAATTTCTCCTTACTTTCCCCATTTCAAACCTTTGAAATTGTCTCCTTTTTTCAACAAGCTTGCCCTACAATAATTTAAATACAATAATAATGATAAAATTTAATTTTTAAGACTAAGAAACCCCCTCATCTCCAATCAGTAAGTGTAAAAATTAGGTTGTATATGCCTTCCTGCTCAATACAGACTGGTAGGCTGATCCTCCTGACATAAACGTAATCTATTTAATCTTTGTGTTAATAGGGTGATATTCAACTATTGAGGAAATAATCCCTCTTTACTTTCTTCTGGTCCATCTTATCTTTGTGAAACATTTCAAAGATATTGACAAACTGTAGTGGCCCCAAAAGAGATTTACCTACTTATGGATCTGTGTGACTTGAAATTCCTTGCACGAGTCACAGAAAATCTTGGCAATTTTAGCCTTGACTTGGAGATACTCTGAGCCCTTGAAAAGCTGCCCTGAAGAAGAAGAATCAGCACAACCTTTTTAAAATTTTTTTTATTTTAAAGAGAATAAAACAAAAGAGAGCAGAACAAAGCAGATCAGAACAGGACAACATAGGCAACACAGTACTTTACATTAAAACAACCAGACATTAACAGTAGCTATCACAATATCTCTTTCTCTGCTATAGTTGAGCATAGTTTCAAATACAATAATATCAAACATAACAAAATAGTATAAAACCATTCAAAGAGTGAAAGAATTACAGGGCATTCTGAACTGAATAACAGA
>PVJX010036086.1:0-17792 GCA_004027295.1 Dolichotis patagonum
CAATAAGATGTGCATATAATGTAAATTATTAAATATACTATGGCTATCTTCATGACATCAAAAGTCACCATTGATTGAATTGGAATTAAAAATAGTTAATTTCTTATTTGTCTTTCAGCATATTCAAACCCAGACCTCCTCAAGTGTTCTTGGAGGCAATTAGAAGGCAGGTGGAGAAAGGCTCCCCTTGGCGCAATTCAGTGTCACTAGTTTTTCTACTCTGGCAGTAGAGCTTGGGAGCATGCTGTTCCACAGCAGGGGTGATTTTAATGCTCAGTCAGCTGGTGACAGTAGATAGACCAGCAAACGGGGAGCCCCTTGGAGGAATAGCTAATGGAGACAAGCTGTGGTTGCCAGACCTGTAATTGTTGTATGTAAAGGATATGAAAGTCAATTTGCAGAGAAAAAAAACCAAAATGAGTTTGGAGAGTGGGATGAGGCACTTATATTTAAACTTTTCTAGTTTCACTCCAGTTTCTAACTTTAGTTGTAATCTTACTCTGTCTTACAGAGAAACTTACATCTATTATTTTTCTTCCAAAACTTTTTTCAATGCCATATCATCAATTGTTAAAATAGATGGAAGAAACTAAATGCTCTTGCTATTTTTTCTCTTCAGATAAAAAAGAAAATTGTGGAAGAGGTAGCTTTTTAATTTATTTCCTCACATCAGTTCAAGAAGTTACTGGTACAGTCAAGGAGGGTCTGAAAATGTCTTGTAACCTGTAACCACAGGTATAAGATTGAGCTGTAAATTAGCTGCAACAACAGGACCAAATAAACTGTCAATAAAATCCAAGTTCTCTAGCTTCTATCCCAAGAACAAGAAAAAGGGCTCTATTAAAATATGGACTTCAGTTTTATATTAATAGCTTTTAAAATAGAGATAAAACTAGTTAAAATAATATAAAATATTTTGTTCTGCATAATTCTGTCTGTTCAAATTCATCAGAATTAATCGAGAACAAGAAATATTTATTTCAACTTAATGTGTAATTAGTGTCAAAATCGTAAAATATTTTCTCAACAGTACTTGATTTATGCATTAAAATGGTAGCATTTCTGGGTGAAAGAATATTCATTGAACAAAGAATTGGGTTATCTAATATTACCTTGATAAAATAATGTATCATAATTTTCTTTAATATTTTAAGAAAATGTACCAAATTCCATAGTAACAGAAATTCCTACCTGATCATTCACTTATGAGTCAGAGATGCTGGCTATTTTCTGAAGGATGACTATAAGGCTCCTTTGCAGACATAGGTAGTAGGCTCTCTTAGCAACATAGGCAGACATGACTTTATAAATAGATCATATCGTAAGCCATTATTGAAAATAAATTTAGATTTTGAAAGAAACTCTGGAGCAAAGGGTTACAGGTTTGTTCTGTAGGAAGTTCAAATTGAATCATTAAGTGTAGATACAGTTGTTAGGAGACTATTCCAAACATGGACTAAGAAACAAAATGAAGCTATTAATAATATTCCATTCATCCATTCAGCCCATATAAGTACACACACGCACACACAACCTACACCCAAACTTAGCGTCAAAGATGCTAGTTTTTTGTTTTGCTTTGCTTTGTTTTTACTGTACTTTGACATCCAGAGCAAAGGAAAATAGTCAAAATCACAATCTAGTTGAAGAGGAGACTCTTCAATTGAGTTTGAATCATGCAAACAAAATACTCTATGTGCTTTTTAAAAATCCTTATAACATAAATATAGTGTTATGGATTAAAAACTGGTGTTCAATTTAATGCCACCAGAATTAAATCACCATGGTGCTGAGCATAGATGTTTCACCTGAGGAAAGCTACCAGCGTAAACAGAGACTTGGAGAAGGAGGAGGAAGGCATTGAGGCATTGAGAATTCTCCTATGTGTTGCTGTTTGAGCAGTTGGTTCTCCTGGAGAAGCTCTAGTCCTCACATCAAGCATTGCTTCTTGGTTTCAGAGTGGAAGACGTGTGCTGCTTGGTCTCCAGTATGAACTCCTCATGTTGGCTTCCCTGCGTGTACTGGACTGTGCTTATCACTGAAAGAGCTCAGGGCCTCCGTGTCACTGAGGATGGCTGTGGTGCTTTTCAGGACAGCCCTGGTCTTTGTTTTGAGTGTAGCTTCTCAGCTCCAGTGTAGAACCGTCAACCTACCACCACAGCTTCTTCACCCCGCTGGCATAGACTTTCTAGCTTCCACCACTGACCTTCGGGCCTTCCCAGCGCAGGTCCATAAAAGAGACTGATTTGAGTCCTTCTTGTGGGTTCTTGATCTCCAGTTGGACTCGTGGGAGACATTGTCATAGGCTCTGGGTCTTCATCTGGACTCACGTGGGACATTGCTGTGAGATCCACGCCCTTGACTAAATATTCTTTGTTTTTGGTGTTGTGGATAGATTTCCTGCATTTTCTTGTGTTAACTCTGGCTGAACATCATAAAACAATATTATAAATTCCATGTCCTTATTCTAATTGTTCTCCTCACAACCCCTGACTACAACATATAGATTATTAAATTACTGATACTATTATTTTAAATATTTTTTGGATTTAGTTCTATTTGATTTTGAAATCTGAAAATATTTGACTTTGAAATCTGAATTTATTTGATCTGAAATCTGAAAGTTAACTCATTCAAAAGCAACTGGTAAAAATTTTACTAGTTTAAAATTCTATTTTCTATCAAAAGTTTATCTTTCACTAAAAGCACACTTTCACTGGTTGGTAAGAAAAATTTCAACTGTGTGAGTTATTACAAAACCTGGTTAGAAAAGAATTTTGAAAAGTAACAGCTCAGAATAAAATTTATGTAAAGTAAATGCTGCCAAAAATGTCTTTACTTTTTAAAGGAAGGAATTTCTCCTGTCATGTGTATTTACATCTCAGGACTAGTACTTTACATACTGTAATTTAAAATGACTCAATTTTATGAAAGTGAAACATTTTAGAAAATAAACACAAAGACACATATTTTCTCAAATTGTTTTGTTTGAAATAAAAGTAAGTAAACTGATCTTATTATTCCGATGATGTGCAATTTGCATATGTTTTAAAATGTATCCACAAGTCCTAATCCAAGAATAATGTATAATTGTTACGCTAGAAAACTCTGAGAAGTTGTTGATATCTTCTGAACAGTTTCCTTTGAAGAGTGAATCTCACTATATTTGAAGAACTAAATTATTACTCAGGATGAAAAATTATAGGTAAATTTTCTAAAAAAGGATGAAGAACATAGTACTTCTCTTATGTAAAAACAACTGGTCATTTTGGAAAAATAAAAACAAAATTCAATACTCAATATGTACTTTGAATACAAATACAACACTAGAAAATATAAAAATAAAGCACAGATAGGAAGAAATAGTATGGCATATAATGAAAAACAGGATCATCGCCAAACATAAATGAATCAAAATATTTTAAAAATAATTAAAATAAATACACAAGATATATCAATAATTTACAAAAGAGGAACAGAAATATCTGATGCTCCCAGAAGGAGGGCAGACGTACTACCTATAAACAGAAATACAGAAATTTTTAAAAATTGAGATTCAACATTTCTTCCCTCAAGTTGTCGGTGTTACTGCTGATAAATGGTAAATGCACACTACTGCTTGGTCAAGTAGATGGAAAAGACACTTCTGGGACATGGGGGAATGTTGTGCAGGAAGGAGTGTGTTCCTATAATTTGAATCTGAATTGTGCCTGATAGGCTAACTTGTTAAGGACTGACCCTCAGCTTGGTGTCACTGGTGAGGAGTTTAACAAGTGCAGCCTGGTAGAAGGCAGTTAAGTCACCGTGGTGGACACTCCCCCAAAAGGATGGTGGGAGCCATCCTTTCCTCTCTATTTTTTACACCAATCATGAAATTAAAGGCTTCCTCCACCTATGCGGAGGCATTATCCTGATACTATAATGTCAAAGCAATGAAAATAATCAGTCATGATCTGAAATTGCCAAAAGTGTGAAGAGAACAAACTTTTAAGATTGATTTATCTCATGTTACAGTAACAGGAAGCTGACTGACATGATGATTGAGAACACATGATAAAAATCTAAGTTTAGGAATAAATAGATAAGCCATTAACTCCTAGTGATCAAAGTCCTAAAAGAACAATATTATAAAAAGAAGTGCAAATACAGTAAAAATGAAAGTAATGTGAGAAATGTAAAGAAAGAAAATATCAAATACAAAAAATGAATAGGCTCGGCTTTTATTGATGAAGCTAAATTTCCAATATACTAGATTTGTGAAAAAGCAAGATGGGAAATAAAATGATTGAAGTAATATTTTCAAGCAAATGTAAAGTATATATGGAATGAGTGAATACAAACTTATGAAACTCAGGTAAAAGTGTACAGCAATATCATGATAAAGAAATGGAAATTGAGGTGATATAAAGTATATTTCAATGATGCTGACATTTTATCATTTTTATATCAAAAATGCAAGAATTACTCATAAAAATCAATGTTAGAAGACATGGATATTTTCCTTATTTTGTTTTCTAAGCTTTTCCACATTTCAAAATGTTTTTCAAATTAAAATTTTCAAGGGCTTATTAATGATAAGGTAAAGATATTTTCATCAGCAGCCAAGAAAGGAGCAGTAAAATGACATAAATTTAATTTTAAAATTTGTTTTTTTATAAAAAATGGCCATGATACAGAAGAGAAACAAAAGTACATCTTAATAAACAGTCAAATAAGAATAATAAAGTTAGAACACTTACAATACTATAAGCAGAAAGTTATTTTAAAACGATAAACAAATTCAGATATAGAGAGAGTAAATAAGAATATTTACTGTAAATATTGTTTCAAAGAAAAAACTGTTCAAACCCAGCCTTGTGATATCTTTCCCTAAGGTAACAATGCCATGTAACATAATTTAATCATGAATGTTTCAGCTATCAGAATCACAGTCCCAAGGAACAGCAGGTATAAAAACCTGCTGGTGAAATACATGAAGAACAGATTCTGCCTACAAAGTTGTACAAGATGGAGTAAACTGGTTACACTTTTGGTCTTTTATGAAGTTTTCCATATATTCATGTTAGAAAACAAATTTAAATAGTGTATCGCTAAATTTATTCACTCTTCAAAACCTAACATTAACAAGAACACAAGAATTTCCATAATATTCAGTAGATTACTTTCAATATCTCATCAGCATTTTTGTAGATTATTTCAGAGTTCCTGGTTAATATTAAATATGCAAAAAGGAACAAATGATTATTGATATATGAAGGATAAAAAATAAAACTATGCAGTAGCTGAACTTTTTCTTTGGAAAATCAAGAAAATGAACTGAAAATGCATTAAAGTGGAATAACTTTAATGACAATATTGCTTTCAAAATTTTTATGCCACCAATAAATGATGTGTTTAGTGACAATGATCAGTTTAAGGGTATATGAGTAGAAAATATTTTCCATGCATATAAAATATAAACAAATACAAATATTCTTAACTTAACATTGCATGTAAAATACATGTAGCTAATAAAAATTAAAGCTGATACATAAGCTCAGTTAGTATATCACTTCAAATCTATTTATTTGACTAGATGGAATTGAAAAGCATAGAAATACATAAAAAGACACATACTATAATCTTCACTTTGAAACTGATAAATATGAATGTTATGCTTACAAAATATTTTCAAGATTAAAAATGAAGATGTACTTTTACTCTTTGCTGAGAAGCATCAGACTAGCATTTACAATTTTATAGAGTCATGCAAGAATCAAAAACGAAAACACTTAAAACAAATTTAAGCTAATGTAGAATTCTAATCTTGAAATCTAAACACAAACATTAAAGTAATACAGTAAAAAATTATTAGAAGATAAACAGTTCAAAAAGAACATTTGTGGCATGTGCGTGTATACATCTATGTATTGAATGGTTGAAATCTATTGAAGTCATTTAGCCATTAAAGTGTTAAATGCAGAATATCTAATGAATTCATTTGTATGAACACTGGAAGGAAAACACTGATGCACCTCAGCACAAAAGTTAGTCTACTTGTAGAATTTTATGTTAATAAAAAACCACTTAGAAACAATTTGCACATCTATTTGGCATTTAAAATATTTCTTTAAAAACAATACACATGGAATTTTTTCTTTATGCTGTATACTTCTTTATGCTTCATATGCTGTATGGTTTTTAAATAGCAGAAATAATAAAAATCATACTTAGGACTTTAACCAGTAAGATGCTATCAAATATACATACATTTTAAAAACATTTACAAATGAACACAATTTTATGTATGACATTGCTGTAGTCATATAGGCATAAAAATAATTTAGGGTTTTATTTAAATGTTGGACAAATTCTTTTTTATTAGGTGTAGCCTAAATTTTCTTTTGCAAAATCATATGATTCTAAATATAAATCCAAACACAAAATAAAAAGAATAAAAAAGAACAGAGAGATGCTATCATTAATAACATGATTTCATAGTAATTACTACTTTTTTTTACTCTTTAGGAAGTCAAGTATTTCACTTATCTTAGAAACTAAGCTATGCAATTATCAAAGAGTTATTTTTAAATGCTGGTTAATACTTTCATTTCCTTCAATTGTAATCACAACCTCTACACTTTTCAACTTCTTGTTGAGCAACTCAAGGAATAATAGCCCTAATCACAATCAAGCATTCTTTTTACCTTGCTTTTAGTTTTTCTTAATGATCTTCATTTTCTACCTGATCTCCAATTGATCCTCCACCCATTTTGGAATATATATTATCACATCCTATCAATATCAAATAATATAATTTATATAATTATGCTGTATCAGTTTCACTAGAGAAATGTACTACATAGTATCATCTATAATACATATGTGATTATTTACAAGGTAAACTTACAGTGGCTGCCTGGGAAATCAAAGATGGAAGAATGAAAAATGGCCCTTGTGTCCTGGAGTGTATGAGAATCCAGTGAAGTTTAGGGCCTGGAACTCACTGCATAATACTGTTGGAAAGTCGAAAGGTCAACACTGGAAAGCTGAAGAATGTGTGCTAGAAGCTTGAAGGAATTGACAACAAATTTCCAATGAAAATGGCAAACATCAGAGCTGCTTCAAAGAAAGAAACAGACTTCCTTCTTTTGCTTTTAATCTATTTAAGCTCATGGACTGTTTCTTGATAATACCCATGTTTGTTGTGGATCTTCTGGCCTCAGTGTGCTACCTACATTATATTCATCCAAAGACATATCCAGAGCTTTGCTAGTCTGTTAAACAGGCCGTTTCATACTCAGGCGAAGTTGATAAATCACAGTTGATGATCACAATTACATCTTCATTAATCTTTTTTCATCATTAGGAATTTCCCCTCATAAAATTAGCTTTCATGTTTCAGCCTCGATCTCTTTTTACATAATACATTAAAGAAAGGTAAAATTTAAACAGAGGATATTAAATACTCATGTGTTGCTTCATTTTACATTGATAACTTTTAAGTAATAGTTCCATTCTTTTTGTGAAACAAAAATAAAATAATTACTTCTGTTGTCAATGACACATAATACCTTACACCCCCAACTCTAAGGAGAAATGATTTATTTTGGCTAATAATTTTTGGAGGTTTCAGTCCATAGTCAGTCTGATACAAGGTAGGGAGGAATGGCAGAGGGACATGGCAGAGTAAAAACAGCTCATGGTGGGAAGCCAAAGAGAGATCAAGGGAGGAGAGAGAGATACACCACTTCAAGCAACAAACCCAGTGACACATTTTTTTCAATTAGGTTTTACCTCCTATCCTCAAATTTATTTATAAACTCATCAGTGGGCTAATCTACTGATGAGCATCATGATCCATGATCTAATCATCTCCCAAAAGTCCTACATATATGCATGAGGCTTTGGGGGAATGCAGAAATATCAACTTATTACAAAATATCTTGAATCATTACAGCATTGCACATTTGAAGTATTCCTTAATGTTTTACAAACAGAAATTATATATATATATTTTAAGTTGTTTTATAATTAATAAAGTTTAGCAAGTGAAGTTTCATTTGCTATGTAATAAGTGAAAGAGAATATACAGTGAAATACAGGAGATAGTTTTGAAAAGCAGTGTTTTAATAGCTCAGTATTATTTTGTTAATCAAAATGAAAATATCCTAAACAGAAAGGTAAACTAGTTGTTCAAATTTGCTATTTTTAGTTTATCTTTTTTTCTACTAATTTTTAATGCTTCAACTGATAATGTTACATTATAAATGTTTCCCATAAAGTTATAATATACATGTGTATCAGAAGTTTTGGTTCTCTACCCTATTTTCAAACCAAAGATAAATCACATATAACTTCAGTTATTTTACTTCAAATGTCTTATTGATCAAAAGAGAAAAGAAGCAATGCTCATCACTAGGATAAATCCTCACTCAGTAGAAGAAATTATTGACCACTGTACATAGAAATTTTAGTTTTATACTATAACCATCAAGAAGAAAGAAATTATGCAACATGAAAGAAAACTGGTGAACTAAAGTTCAACTTTTTAAATGAAATAAGCCAGATTCAGAAAATCAAGCATCTTATGTTCTGTCTCATATATAGAATCTATAAAAAATAAAATACAAATAGAAGAAACATCACAGGAAAGTAGAAGGTAGATTGTTAAAAAGAGACAGGAATTAAGCAAGGGAGAAAAAAGAGAAAAGTGTTGATAGGTGAGGAAACTAATCAGTGTATGTTATATCAAGAACAATTATGTGACAATGAAGGTAACTATTCTTTATAATTAATATACAATAGCAAAATACATACTATTCCTTGCACAAAATTTAATCATATTCATAAAAAAATTTAAAGTGTTTTGGTATATTAATTTAAAATTATTTTTTATCATTTGCTTTTGGTTTTTTGTTTTTGTTTTTGTGTTTTTGCTGTACTGGAAATTCAACCCAGCACTTTCTCACTGGCCACACTGTGAGTCATTTTTAAAAATTTTGAGACAGAGTCTTGCTGAATTGCTAAGTTCCACAGGCTCAGCTTAAACTTGCAATATTCCACATTTAAAATACTTCAAAATATCATAGCCTTACCCATACACCAGGAAAGTTAAGTGTCCTAAGTCTTTGGATTCACTCAAAGTCATTGTGATTATTATTAGAGCAGATTTTCTAAAACTAATCTGAATAGCTGGAATTATCATGTATATGTCAGTCCTTCTAAAGAATGAGATTTCATCATTTCTTCAATGTTATAATGGTATAACAATAAAAATTAAATTGAATTAAGTCTGAAAACATGAATTCAATTAAATGACCACAAAGTTTCTGCTCTTGAACAAATAATATGAATTTACAATCAGGATGAACTCTTGGTTTTGTCCTACTCTAAGACTCCAGCACATAGAAATAGCAATTCCTCTGCTCTAGAAAATATAATATGATGTTCATAAAAAAGTTTATAGATGTAGTTCACAATAAATGTCACAATAATTGTATTATTATAGTAATGAAGGAAATTGAGATTAAGTGTAGACAAACATATTTAATAGAACATAAGCTCAATTTTTATGCAGATTTCTGTTAACATCCACACATCCGCTGTATCCATATTTTTATTATATAAATAAAATAAGCTTACATTTCATACTTAACAGTGGTAGACTAATGACCCTGGCAGAGAAAATTTCATCAGTCATACTTCTGAATGTGGTACTGGTACCACTGGCTGATGTTAGCCAGATTTATAATGGTAATCAGGGGCAAAAGGCAGAGAAGACCACTTTGAAAAATTTAAATTTTGACCCAAAAGAAATCAGGTATAATGGTGGGAGTGGGTGGCAATTGTGGCTGTTAAACAGATTAGCACCATTAAATTAAATGAAGAACTTTGTGCAGGGACAAAAAGAAAGGTGCCTGAGGCCATCAAAGGAATTAGGGAGGACTTATCCATCGCATGCTCAATGGTGCAGAAGTGTGTACCTTTCATTTAAGAAGGGGGCCCTCTGTAATCCCTGCTCAAGAAGGTTCTTCTAGGCAATTGCTTCCCTGGAATTCATTTTACCATAATCAGCCATTCATGCACTGAGAAGCCACAGCAGCCATGTTCCAAGGGGGCTTCATTAGGCTTTTTACTGTTTCTATTGGACTTTGCCATAAATCATGAAGTGCTTGAATGCAAAATGTAGGAACTATGGGGTCAAGAAGACTTGCACTCAGCAGAGGAAAGGTGGGAAAGAGTTTCTAAGGGGGCAGTTTGTAAAGCTGTTGGAATGAAGCCTAAGGTGCAGTGGATATTTCACGAAGTCAGAGATACCAGTAATGTAGAATATTAGCCAGGCTAAATAGCAGACCCTGAGTATAAACATCCCCACCACGCTCTTCGAAACTAACATTTTACCACATTGCGTAAAGAACTGTAGAAATAGAAATACAAAATTTAATGTTTGCCCTACTAATTTTGGACTTTGCTTTGCTGTGCAATTTCCCACCCGTTCCTCCTATTCTTCCCATGTGGAATGGGAACATTTAATCTGTGCCATTGTCATTTGGGATTACGTAACTTGGTTTTGCTCTTTATAGGGCTCACAGCCAGGAGTTTGTTTTGAGTCACAAAAACTGTTGTGGCTTTTGAAAAGTGCTGGAACCACTGAGGTCTGGGGAAGGGATTAATTGTGTTTCTGGTTATACATAGGACAGTTGAGTTATGTTAAGTGGAATTACAAATGTGCTATTTTCCTTAATGATTGAGCATGTTTTGAGGAGATGTTTGTGTTTGACACTGCCAAAGGTCAAATTTCAGCTTTGTTGGATTAAGAAACACCTATCAGATTATTAGAATATACTTCTGGATATGTCGGGATGGATCATGGAGGTGTGGGTTTGAGATATATATATATATATATATATATATATATATATATATATATAAAACCTTACCATTGTTCTATTGTTGTCTGGCACTGTTTCCCTGCTCTGTTTCCCAACTACCATGAACTGAGCAGCTTTTCTCCAAAATACCCTTTTGCCATTACATTTCTACCTTGGAACAGCACATTGTGGGTAGAATTCGTCAAAACTGGAAGCCAAATTAACTTAATCTTCTTTAGATTGTGGTTGTCGGTTATTAAAACTTAGGAACATTAAAGCTAATATATTTGATAGGTTCACTTAATGAAGAGTTGCATAATGTACATCTTCAAGTCAGGGTCCTCTTTTGCAAAAAGAAAAAAAAGAACCAAAAACAAATCAAAACAGAGCAATACAAAATAACACAAAACAAAAACTTGTTATAGTTTTGATCTAGATTGTCCAACCAAAGAGTCGCATGCTCAGAACAGGTTTTGGAAGGTGACTGCATTACTTTAGCTGATTTTCCGTTAGAAAGTAGTTCCTGGCAGGAAGAGGCGGCTCAAGGCGCTGGCTGTAACGTGGCAGAGGAGATCTCCCTCCACCGCTACTCCCTGACGGATCTGCTCATGGTATGAGAAGCTTCAGTTTGCCAGATCTTCCACCAGGCTCTTTCCCCCTTGGAGGCAACAAATGACACAATTCTTCTCTTTACATCATGAGCGATGGGTATTTTGTGACAATGATAATTAAAATAACTATGACAAAAGTAGATAGTGTTTTCCATTACATGCCAGGGAAAAAGAGAAAAGGTTAGTGATCTGATTTACAGGAATCTGTGAAAACAGTTTATGGATCATAACACCATAAGAAAGAAATTCTCTGTCAATAAAAAAAGGTCATTGATAGAAGAAAATCTTATTCAAGAAGCCATTGAAGGGTTCATAGACTTCGTGTTTCAATATGTAGTTCAGTCTCTAAACTCCATTTCCTGACTTGGATCTAGATGCCTCTGGAAAGTGACATGGATCATAATGTAATGCTATTCAAAATTTTCTCCCTAGCATTTTCTCAAAACCCTCTACAATTATTTTGATGCACTTTGAAAGGAGAAATACATACATTACCTCAGAGGATTTGATTATTTAACTCTAACAGGGGATACAAGCAAACAAATTATTTCTTGGAAATATAAGTTGTACCAGATGACTTGTGTAGCATTCATGATAACATTTCAAGTTCTGCATCCAGAAATTTGATGAAAGAATTTGAGAGGACTGCAGAAAGCACTGTAGCTGAAGGTGGTGGTACAGGCCTGCAAGCCCAGCTCTGGCTGGGGCTCTACGGGAAGCTGAGCCTAGCAGAACTCAAGCCTAGCCTGGGAAACATAGTGAGACTCTGTCTCAGAATAAAGGTAAAGAGAGGCATAGGAATGTACCTCAGTGTAAGCACCAGTACTGCAGAAAAAGGAAGAAGGAAAACAAAACAAAACAAAACAAATAAACAAACAAAAAAGGATTAGCAATTACTTCCCAAATAGCTGTAAGTAGAGAAGTGGATAGATTTTCAAACAAGTGCTTGAGATAGAGCTCAGAGCACAACATTTTGAATAAGGGCCCTATACCAACACACAAACAAACAAAGAAGCAAAGACAGAGAAAAAAAGCCTTGAACTACTATTAACAAAGGACATATTTAAAGCAATGTATGTATCTTTTTTATTCCCATTTTACTTAAGTCTCATTGCAAATGTAAAGTAACAATGAAAATACAGTGAAGATTATTAATTGTTATTCCAAGAACCTCGAGACACAGAGGTTTTTTCTAAGCCATGGAAGTTATCTGAGTTCAGCCCTATTTTCTAGAATTTGGGGTTTTTCTTAGTTATTTTTTACTCATCTCTGAGACAAAATACCTGATGCCCAAAGTTGGGAAAGGAAAGGTTTATTTCTTACAGTTTTTGGAGGTTTCAGTCCATACTCAGTTGGCTCCAAGGCAGGGTGGCATGGCGGGGCCGCAGTTCATGGTGGCTACAAACAGCAACCTGAAACCGACAAGAGAGAGAGAGAGAGACACACCTTCTTCCTGCCATTACATCACATCCTGGCTCCATCCCTAGGAGGGTGTAGCACTGATACCACCAATCCAAGCGCTAGACAATGAACCAATCACAAATGTACAATGCAAATACATGAGGCCTGGGGGCCACCGACATAAACCATGACAGGGTTAAGTAAGAGGCATATGGGTATTTCCATGCTTCCTTCTGCCACTATCCAGGAAAGAAATCTATTTTTATAGGTCAACAGATCCAGGTTCATCAAAAAGGCAGTAATAATACAAAAAAAGATGAAAATGTATGAGAACTGATATTGTTACTGCTCCAGCTTGAAATAAAAAAATTACAAATTACATTCTGTTTTCATAATAGGAAGAATTAATGCATGTTTCTTTCAGTAAAGACAAGAAATTGTTGGTTTTATTGTTTATTTAGTTGTTTACAATGACTAGGAAGAAACTTACAGAAAAGTTATTGAAATAAGACAGAAAAGAAAGAAGGGCTTCATAATTCACAAATATTAAGCTTATCTTAGGACAATAAGTGACAAAAGAATTAGAATATAATAAAAGAAAAAAGCAGAGCTTCGATGAAGAGATCCCCTGATTCAGTTTATGAGGAAGAAGTCTAAACCCCTCCCAAAGAGTTTATTAATAAAAGTAGGAACACAACAATAAAATATTTGAGTCCTGAGGAGTGGTTAGTGCAGTAAAGGGACATTTTAACTAAGAAATTTGTGACATCAATACAATATTATCTGCAAATGATGAGATGTAGCTGAGGACATGACCCCATGAGCAAGACTGATATTTAAAACCTGAAAGTTTATGAGGCTAAAAATCCATTACTTTATAGATAATCCCCAGAATCACAAAACAAGAATCACAGGGAATATTGAACTTCACACATTTTATAACAGAGGAAGGTAGAGTAAAGCTTCTATATGTGACCTGGGTTTTATACATAAACAAAAAGTGAATTCTGTTAAATCATATTTTATTATCATAAGTCATTTGAGAGTAGAGAAATGACAGAGGAAGTGGAATAAGGGAGCTGAGAAAATATGAATAATGTCTGCCATAACTCGTTCTGTTGTTTCCCCTATGTGCGTATCTCATTTCCTGTTTCACATCCAGGGCTCTGTGACAGCAAACACCTTCTGAACTGAGTCCTTTTACTTCTTTGTTGTTGTTGCTGTTCTGTCACTTACACTCTCTAGCACCTACTTGCTCTCTTTCCTCATTCCATAATATTTATGATTCATGAATCAGGAGGTTAAGGAAGCAAGTCTTTGTGCACATGTCATAAATTAGTGCTGTCTTTGTGGAATTCATTACCTTGCTTTCACACACTGGAAAGGGATAATCCCAATAAAAAGCACGCTGTCATTGTCTCTGTCCTTTGCTGGCTCAGACTGATGTGTAACAGCAGGTGCTTTAGAAAGAAACATTGCTGGCACTTGCAAAGCCTGGCCAGCCACAGCTCTGTCCTTTTTATTAGGTAAACAACATTGTTTTCTTCAATGTGGGATGTCAGGAGATATTTTTGCAGAAAGCTCAGATAAATACAGTGGCACAACATGAAAAGCAATTTCAGAAGCTGGACTTGACTGTAGCATCTGAGACCACACAAACCGGTCAACAAGTGCACAAGAAGCATTCTGAAAAAAAAGTCTTGATATATTTCTCTTTCATTTTGCTAATTTTCTTTTTCATTCACATGGTAGCTGTATGTGTTTGTGGATTATAGTATACAAGTTTTTAAATTATTTTCTTTCTTAAACTTGCTAATCATATCAGTTTTAGTGGGTGCCTCTTAAGACATTTACATAGCCCCCCAACACTGCATATAATATATGAATCAAAGCATCCCTATCAAAATTATGATGAAATACTCAGTATTAAATGACTTTGTTGTGTTTAGTCAGAGAGTCATTTAAAAATGTTAGTTTCATTTGGAAAAGAATTTCTAAAAAAATATAGCAATACCTTACATTTCTGTAGATCCTTAATGAATTTTAAAGTGCCTTTACTGACATTACTTCATTTGATACTCAAGAGTCAGGAGGAAAAATATCACAATTCTGGTTTTCCCTAAGAACACACTGTGGACCAGAAAGGTTTGAAGTTCTGTGGATATGGTAGAAGAAGTAGGACATGACTCAACATTAGAATTATGAGGGCTCTGCTCAGCCCTAGAACAGTTTCTGGTACATTAAGTATGTCCTGTCCAAGCTTTTTGAGATAGTTCAAAAACAAACCTGAAAATATTTGTAGAAGTTGAATAAGGAAGCTGATACTTTCTGTTTCTGTACACTGACAGCAATACCCAATCTCACAACTCCTATGCTAACTCATAAACCCCACACCAAGATTCACAGAATGATCATTTTTCCCCAGCATGCAGAGAAGTCTGTGATATGTGAAAGTTTTCAGTAAACATTCACTCAAGTTCCTTAACTTGTTGTAACTATAAAAACAGAATTTATGTAAACTCTTGATTATTGAAAAATCACAAATTTCTATTAAATTCAGGGAATTATTCAGCCATTATTTCTTCATTCCCAATTCTACCCCAGTCTCTAAACCCACCAATATCTACCAAATGAAAGACAAAATTAAAAAAAATACATTTATGGACAAATCATCAGATTGGGACAAGTCTTCATTAGTAAGAAAATTGTTGACTCACTAATATCAGGTTTCTGAATGATAAAATTTTGGGGAAAAAGTTATGGAGAAAAAAAGTAGAAGAGACAATGTTCATTTTTCCTCAAATTTTAATGAGATCTCTGGCCTCACAAAAGATTTGAGTGATGTTTATTTTCAAAAATAAAGTAACTAATATCTATAATAAAGTTTGAAATTTCACATTTCAAATCTGAGTACCATTTACATGAAAAATAGTTAATAATTTTATGGATTCTATAAGTTTTTAGTAATAGTTGTTTGTTTTGTTTTCACTTGGAAATCACAAATAAGTAAAAAGTTCCATTTTATTAATAGGATTAGACATAGTATCCTTGATATAATCAGACACAATTTAATTAATTTAAATGTTTAGATATATCATTTCAAAAATTCCAAATTCTGTCTTTTGTCCTTTATTTAGATTATAAATTTCTATGTTTGTAGTGTGTGTGACTATGTATTTGTACAAGTAATCATCCTTAGAGACTCTGCTAAGTCCTTGTATTTATTATCATTGTCTTAAAAAGTCTCATGCAGGAAAATGTGGTAAGACCCCAAGTACATCTACAATAATTTATTTTGTCTAAATGCCTAATCTTTCATTAAATATTATAGCAAAATATTGTTTGCTGTCCCAATTGTGTTTGTAGTACATATATTCCACAGTCCATCACAGCTAAAATCTGTTACTGTGTAAAATATGAAAAAGTAGCCATACAATTTCAATATCACAACTAAATCAGAATATATTTGCTGCCTTTCATGCTGCATAGTTCAAATATGTGATAAACTGTTTCTTCATCTGTTTGAAGTCCTCTCTCAATAAAATCAATTTTTTTCCTCCCCTTTTATGGATTTTCAATCAACTTCTAAAATTCATTTTAAATGCTATTTCCCCCAGGAGGATTTTTCAATTATTGTTGGACAATGTTAATAATGATCTCAGATTTTGTGAGTATCTGCAATATTTCAATACATACACATGACATCTATTTATACAATATATGCCCCCCAAAATTTATGCACTTGTAAGTAGAGCTTCTGAGAGGTGACTGGATCATAAGCAGGGCTGGGGTCGGGGTTTGGGGGGTGTTATAGAAGAGACTATAGCTAAATGTACTTTCCATCATTGAATTAGTCTATGGATGAGTGAGAAGAGACGAGCCACGGTGGGTAGAGTTTGAAAGGGCACATACATCTCCCCTCCTCTCTTCACTGCTCTTAGCTTCCCACCTGTCATGCATGAACTGCTCTTCTTCTGCTATCCCCTGTGCTATTCCCTTGCCTTGGAACTAACCAAGAGTAAATTCTGAAACATCTACAAACTGTGAATCAAAATAAACATCTCCTTCAACTTATGGAGGTTAGGTATTTTGTACCAGCAAGGACAAAATAGCTAAGACACATGCTAAAGAGACATCTTCATACTACTGTGTTAATCTTTTGAAATCTTTCATTTAACAGGTCTTCACTGAATCAGTGCTCTTCAGTTACTGTTTGAATAAATATAAGGAAGACAGATGAAAGAATTTAGTCCTGCTTAAGTAAGGATCGTAGGCAGGGAAGATATAGTGATCATTCCTTCAACCATCACCTGGATTTTTCAAAAGTCCATGGTTTTACAGTTTTTTTCTCTTGAAACGGCTGCCTTAAAATCTAATCAAGAATGTCTTTTTAGGCCACACACCACGCACATCACCCCTTCAGATCACACACATCAGTGATCTACTGTGCAGGCAGCTGCCTTGGCACTGCTGTGCCCTCTCCTTCCCTAATTGCTGGAGCAGCCCTGAAGCCCCACTGTTCCCTGTTTGAATCCATCCTTCGCACTTTTTTTTGATACAGCCACCATAATAAAAATGTCTCGTCATAAGAGTTCTGACTGCCAAGTGCAAAGGAGAACTCTTATCCTTCCTCAACCTCTCTACCAGTCATTGCTGCCCACCTCTACTTTCACTGAATGAGAATAACCTGGCCTATTTTGTTGTGTTTATTAATGTTTTTTCTAACCATTTACAATGGAGTAGATAATGAATAAAAGCCACACATACATTTATAAAGTAATACAACAGAATATTACTAAGAAAACTTGTCTCTGTTCTAAAAAGAAAAGTCTGCATTAGTTTTTTTTTTTTTTTTTAATTTTTTGGCACAGGTTCTTGCTGTGTAGTTTAGGCTGGCTTTGAACTCACTGTGTAGCCTATAATGATC
>PVJX010036087.1:0-17806 GCA_004027295.1 Dolichotis patagonum
GTGATTCATGACTAACACTGGTAGGCAAATCCCAATTCCAAGGGTTACTAAAGACTACCATTGTCTTATTGCTGAATTGTACATAATGCATTTTCTTTGGCAACTTTATCAATTAACACTATGGGATAATTATAAGGTTTGGATTAGCCTAGTATTTCAAAATTTCATAATTATTTAAATGTAACCTCTAATAGATGCTACAATAGGAAACCTCCAAACATGCCTAAGATAATGACCAAAAAGATCTACCAAAAAAATTACAACTACTAAAAGCTTTTCAGTTGTATGTACAAATATACAATTCAACTCAATTTTACCAAGTGAAAATATTACACTGTTAACTCCAATTCCCCATCAGATCTTCTGTGATAAAGGACAAAAATAAATGTTGAAACTAACATATGTCAATTTTTCCAGAAGGCTGTTTCATATAAATTCAAAATGGCCCAAAATTTGCCAGAATTGCTACTATAATATTTCAAAACTTGTAGTTTAAAATATTAATTTTAAGTGCTCCATGGAGTAAACCTATTTATTTTGAAGGCTCAGCACAATAACTAAGAAATTTAAATAGGAAAATTCAAACCTGAAAGTTTAAGAAATCTTTTCTATATATAACAAAATCACCAACTTCAATGGCTTCCACTAAAAATTATCACTCTAAAATTCACACAAAGTAAATTAAAGTAGGCATAGCAGACTGTGCAATCTGAAGCATGTTCACACAACACAATAAATGATAAAGGTTAGCCAGCAAAAATTCCAGTAAGCATATATGCAAACAGTTGTATGCAAGTTTTCATGAATAAGAAATTACTCATTTGGATCATTTTATGTACAGCTTGTTTATAATTTAAAACAAGTACAACTGAAAACATTTCTATGGAAAAGCCACAATAAAACTAAATAAAACACTAAGTAACAGTCTTACAAACTGGTCTCTCTCAGGAATTACGAGAATAGCTGGGTAATGCTATTCTAAGAGATGCCCTCTTCTTGCTCAATCATTTCTGTTTTAACTGAAAACACATCTGCCAGCATGTGTTTTGGAATTTCTGAACCCCGCACTTTCAGGGCATAACAAGCATTCTCCACTTTGGCCAGGCTCTGTTTCAAGGTGTACAGCTTCTTAGAAACCTCATAAGGCCCTGTGTTGCCAATGAATGAGAACCCATCATAAACCTGACGTAAGAACTGGCTGACTTCAAAGGGTGTGTCAATGTCCCCGTTCCCCACACTGTTAATGCACATCCGCATCAATTCTCCAGTTAAATCGGCCACTCCCAGGAGGTAGTCAACAGGTGTAACTTTCAGGCTCCAAGTGACCAGCTGCTTGTCCTGTGCATCAGAGGAGGGCTGGTATAAAACAAAGCAAAAAGCCAGACAAACACACAAAAGAAAACATATGGTGAAAAGCTAAATAGAGCAGGTGTCACAATTATGATAAAACATAAAATCAACAGTGGGTCAGTCACACTCACATTCTCAAAGTAAAACAACCTACTTGCCTTATAAACCCTCTGTGATGTATAAGAGGAACCGGTCCATGTCCTAGATGGAGATCTGAAGCAGATGACTTAGGTACTTTTGAATACTGCCATCATAAAGCTGTTTCCAACTTTGCTTGACAAACTAAATCTTAAGCAAGGCCTAATGATTGCTGCAAGACAACTGCTATTTAAATAACAAGTATGAAGCCCTCCAAATTTGTGATCCATTCATGTTTTCCTAAGCCCCTTAGTCCCTCTCTGGCCTCTCTTCCTTCCCTACTCGGCAATGACCATCACAATTTACTACTCTCCCTATCACATCCTCAATTCCCTTACAGTTCTCTATTTTTTTACTGCACCTACCCTCCAAAAATACAATCTTGCCCAGTGTGGTGGCACATGGCTGTAATCCCAGCACTCAGGAGGCTGAGGCAGGAGGATCACTGCAAATTCAAGGCCAGCCTGAACTACATAGTGAGTTCAAGATCAGCCTAGAATATACATCGAGATCCTGTCTCAGAAACTCAAAACCAAACAAACAAAAACCCAGAATCTTCAATGAATACTAAAATTAACTTTTTAGTCATTTAGATGACTGAATACCACTGAGTTAGAGAACAATCACAACTCTGTGGAGGTTGTACTGATACAAGTTATTCATGAATCCTTTTAGTCAGTCTTTAGTGGTTTTGTTTCCAGCCTCTTGAAACATGCTAAAGCATCACTATTTTCCTCAGGCTTTCCCTACCCAATTCCAAACACGTTCAGTATCAGCAGACAATCCTGCCTAACTTTCTAGGACCCAGTTATTCTCTAAACTACCTCTAACACCACCAAAAAAAACTGTGTTTTGTTTTTGTCTTTTTGAGACAGGGACTCACTATGCAGGTCAGGCTGGCCTCGAGCTCACTTTGTAGCCCAAACTGGTTTTGAATTTGCAAAGACCCTTCTGCCTCAGCCTCTCTAGTGCTGGGCTGGGCTTGGCTTTCCAACGTGCACCACCATGCCCAGCTAAGAGAACCATATTTATATCCACATCTGTCTTTATCTTCTATTATCCATTCCTAGACAAAGAGCTGTCACATCTCTTCTTGTTTGAGGCTAACTCTTCCATATGAGCCTGACCCATCTCCTCCCACCTCTTTCAAGACCTTGCTTTATCAGGTACACACCTTTGAGCAAATGATTTCATCTCTCTAAACCTGTTTCCTCATCTGTAAAATGGGATAACAGTACTTATCTCAGGAGTTTATTTACGAATTAAATAAGAGCATTTACTAAATGTTTGGTACAATGCCCAATACAAGTAAACAATAAATTTTAGCTATTATCTCTCTGTATCAATTTCTCTTTTCTCCTTGGGTTCCTTTTAGTAAAGAGATGCCTAAATTGTCATTATAAGCTATGGGACTTAGCAAGGTGAAGTTACCATTAGATCTGAGGACATGTTAAGCAGTAAAAACTGCAAAGGTGTGCAAGTAAGAACTGTATGTATTTCAAGATCTAATGAGGGATTTCTTTTAATTAAAGGTCAAAATAAGTTTTAAAGGTTGAAACTAGAAAAACAGATGGGGCAGAAAGTCACAATATGGAATCTGAACTTTACTTGTTGGCAATGAAGAGCTAAGTAAGGAAACAGTTATATTAAAGTCCCTTTGGTTGCTGTGCATCCAATACGTGAATCTTCACATGGCTTGGACTCTTGAGAACCATCTGGTCTAGTGCCCTCATCAAGAGCATAAGAAACAAGGTAAAAAAAGAGCAACATCGGTCAAGATAGCTGGAAAAGATCAGCAATCAGTGGGTATACAAAGCCTGCTCCCCAATCATTCTGATACTTTTTAAATATAGTAATATAAAGGTACTTGCTATGTTGTTTCTATTAATTATCAGAGAACTGGCGTTTTTAATAAAAGGTAACAGTGATTGGGTGTGAGAGAGGTACATGTCAAGGGCCACTTATGAAAACAAACTTCAATTAAGCAAGTATTAATGTTCTTTGTTACACTTGAAAGAGGTCCGCTGATGGAAGTTTTTAAAGAAGAGAGCATGTCGAAAAATTACAAATTTCAACTAATAAATTGTCAAAGAAATAAATTATCTAAATTATTAGTAAAGAGTCAAACGTGGCGGTACATGCCTGTAATCTTACACTGAGGCAGAAGGACCACCCCAGGCTTGAGGGCAGCCTAGGCTCCATAATGAGTTCCAGGGCAGCTTCAACCACACAACTCAAAAACTTAAAAAAAAAAGTGCCAGGGATATAGCTCAAAGTACAAGCCCCTGCCTGGTAAGCGCAAGGTCCTGAGTTTGATTCCAGGTACCAAAAAAGAAAAAAAAAAATTTTGCTTAAACTAGTTTTTCAATATCGACACCGGGGTTTTTAAGGATGAAGTATCATGACATTTTAAATTCAAGTGAAACCTTTAAAATGATTTAGCCAAAAATACTTAGACAAAGTAAGGACACCAAAATTTTAACAATTAATAAATCCCTGTCATGGGTACACAAGCATTCATTGTTCTTATATTCTTTGCTTTTCTGTATACTTGAAATTTTTCATAACAAAAATTTTTAGTTAGCATAAGCACTTGCCTGGCAAGTGCGAAGTCATGAGTTTGACCACTGGTACCCCCTCCAAAAAAGGTTAACTGTAATGTTTTTGACAATAATCAAAATAGGTAAGTCAGAGAACAAAGTACCTTTTTTTTCCCTATCAAAAGCTCCAAATTTTCAGCACCAAGAATCATTAGTACTAAGAGGAATAATTATGTGTGAATATGGTCCTAACAATCTGAAGAGCTTGTATGAATATCAAAGCACTATATCGGGCTTAGGAGGCTGAGGCAGGAGGACTGCCATGAGGTCAAGGCCAGTCTGGGCTACAAAGTGAGTTCAAGGCCAGTCTGGATTTTACAGTGAAACTCTGTCTCAAAAAAAAAAAAAAAAAAAAAGGCACCATAATCTTAGAATTCAAAACCTAAGTCTCAAAGCCAGGGAGGACATACTCTGTCTGTTTTTTTCCTTATATTTTTGTTTTGATTTAGACCTACCTAGGAACATACCTAATGTTCCTAAATACAGGGTCAAACAGGCTTACCTTAATGCTTACTACAATTTAATCTTTAATAGAGGAAACAAAAGTATGAAGGAATTTTACTTCTCAGAATGAATTTCCTCCTTAATAAACTTCATACAACTTGTAAACTTGAGAAAAATACATGACTTTCTTAAAGTAAGTTGTAACTATCAGGTCAAATTGTTCTGCTTTCATAATACACTAACATTTTAGTTGATATTGAACACATTTTTATTACTGCAGCTTCTTGCATCTTCTGCTTCCCTATCCTGACTCGGAGCGGTACTGAAAACATAATAGTAAGTGGCGGTGCACACTGTGAACCCTGCCCTCAGAAGGCTCACAAGTTCAAGGCCAGCCTGGGCTACACGGGACTACACATTGAAACTGTCTCAATAACCACTAATAACATTAATAATAGTAGTAGAAAAAAAAAGAAAAAAATACATTAATTTGATCTTGAAGTATACTGTATCTTAGAGGGCATCAAACATTCAGAATGAGGGGGTGGCACATGCCTGTAATCCCAGCACTTGGGAGGTGAGGTAGGAGGATCACTGCAAGTTCGAGACCAGACTGGGCTTCACAGTGAGCTCAAGGCCAGCCTGAACTGCACAGCAAGACCCTGTCTCAGGAGGACTATTTATTACATTCAAGCCCATGCCAGGAATTTAGCTCAGTGGCATAAGCGCCTGCCTTGCAAGCGCATGGTCGTGAGTTCGAACCCCGGTACCAAAAAAGTAAAATAAAATAAAATAGACTGTTACATTCAAGCCCAGCCTGCACAACTTAGTAAGACCCTGTCTCAAAATAAAAAAACACAAAGAAGGATGGAAGGGCTGGGGATGTAGCACAGTACCCTGGGTTCCATCCCCAGTCTTTAAAAAAAAAAAAGACTCCACTGTTACTTCATTGTTACTACCTTCAAATCCAAAAGAGGAAAAAAACTAATTGTTTAAAGGTGAAATTGCAAGCCAGGTGTGGTAGATAAGCCTGTAATCCCAGACTTGGGAGCTGAGGCAGGAGGATTTCCCAGAGTTATCTTGAAAAGACAAGGGAAAAAAAGAAGTGAAACTGTAAAAGCTTCTCTTTTCTTAATTCAGAAGTGCTTTCAGATACAAGCATGATTTACAGAAGTGATTAATAGCTTTCACTATGTAAAATGTACTCTATAATACTAAGGGCCCCTAGGTGTCAAGTGCATGCACTGTAGAATTACAAACTGCTGTGTCAAATCCTTTCAAATGCTCTCTTGTGAGCTAGGGACCCACTGCAAAGGCTCTCTCTCACACACTCTGAGAAGCACTGGCAGGGTGGAAGAGGTCACAGGCTTTCAGTCAAAATGCTCAGTTTAAAAGTCTGGCTCTGCACACTGAGTCACGCAGCTTTTGGTCAGTTACCTTCTAAAAGTCCACCTTTGCTGTTTCTGAAGCAAGAACTTGCTCTGTAGTTCAGGCTGGCCTTGAACTCACTTTGTAGCCCAGGCTGGCCTCTAACTCACAGCAGTCCTCCTGCCTCAGCCTCCTCGAGTGCTGGGATTACAGGTATGAGCCACCACACCCAGCTAAAAACCCACTTTTCTCTCTGTAAAGTAGGACAGTGATTCTTATAACACAAGGTTAATAAAAGGAAATGATAGTGCTTACAATGCTTTAGCTAAAAGAATACTGCTTTCCTCAACATCCCTCTAGTTGCTGTTGCTTTTTCTATCCCTAAATGTTTTTAAAAGACCATTCCCCTGGTTGAGAATCTAAAAACACATGTTAAAAAGAACATTACCAAACCAATCTTCTTAATACTTTAAGAGATTAAGTTTCCTACAATCATTATGCTATTATATAGATTACATAATAAATGTGAAATATGATTTTAAATTCTCACAGTCTTGTTTTCTTTTCCACTGTCTTCTGTTGTAAATACCAACTGCTTATTAATTTCATCCATACTGATTAATGATCGTGTTCTGATGAAGTGCTGAAAAGAGACAGCTTCCACATATTCTTGCAGTCCTGAAAAACAAAACAAAGAAAAATACTAAGATAAGCACTAAATTCACAAGAATATCATAATAAAAACTTCAAATTGAGCTTCACCTCAGCCACAAGAGAGGCTTGCAGACGTCACTGCGCCCTTGCTACGCCTGCCTGATGGTGTGACCTGCCAGTGTCAGCACCTGACTGCACCTGGCCACCCTGTCTGCTCACTGCTGCGGCCCTGTGTCCAACAGGCACAGAAACATGATTACGTGAGCAACATCATTTTTAAAAAAATGTATGTAGTAATCAATACAAAGCACAACAGGCACACAGTTTCACTTTGGGAAGCTGAAGAAGTTCTGCAGGTAGCTGAAGGTGATGACCTCACAATGTGAAAGTACACAATGCCAAAGTTTCCTTAAAAATGGTTAAAATGGCACACTATGTATGTTGTTATATTTTTATATTGTTCAGCAGCATGTATTGTTTGGTTGCTATATACTTTAATTTCATTTAAATGGATTTAAAAAATTCCAGTCGGGCATGGTGTCGGATGCCTGTAATCCCAGCACTCAGGAGACTGAGGCAGGAGGGTCCTTATGTGTTCAAGGCCAGCCTGTTCTATATAAATGAGTTCAAAGCCATCCTGGATTGCACAATGAGACCCTGTCTCAAAAAACTACAAAGAAAAAAAATTCCAGTAGGAAATGTAGTTTGCCATGTTCCAAGTAGGAAAAACATACAGAAATCATTGTGGCTTGTAACTAAGGTCCAGACTTGGAAGTTGGTTGTAACAGTTACTCTTACTAACTCAAATTTAAAATATATGCCCTGTTGGGCATGTTAGCCCACACCTGTAATCCCAGCACACCTGCAGCTGAGGCAGGATTGTCATGAGCTTGAGACCAGCCTGGGCTGTATAGTGAGCCCAACGCTAGCCTGAACTACACAGCAAGACCCTATCTCAAAAAACCACAAGAAAAAAAGCTACATTCCATGCTTTGATTTGAATGTGTAGACAAAACAACTTTGTTCAAGGAATGAATTTTGAACAATTTTTTTACACTGATACAGGAATAATGCTTTATCACCTGTTCTATAATTATCACCTTTGTTATTTAAGCAGTTTTAGAATTAGTAGCAGTTTTAGAATTAGTAGCAGTTTTAGAATTTCTAGTTTGTTTTTTGATTGAATCACTATTTTTTTTTTATTCCTCCTGGTCTCCCACAATGGAATCTTGACATCTGTATTAAACCAAGGTCTGTGGAATTCTATCCTTACATTATCAGAGAGGACCTAGTTAAATGGGAGTTTCAGTCCTGCATTGAACAGTATAAAATTTAGATTTTTTTCTATACTTATCTTTGTAAGCAAAACACTGCAATAAGCAAGCAGTATTTGTTCCCAGTAAAATCAATTATGTCACTGTGAACAGAAAACAGGTGTGGTGAAAATTCTTTTGATTTTTTTTAAGTTAGCATAAAAGTTTATTTTCTGTATTTTTCCCAGTTTTTTATTATGGTAATATAAACAAAACTTATCTCAACTAATCTTTTTTTCTTTTTTGAGACAGGTTCTCACTATGTAGCTAGGCTGGATCTGAGCTCACTACACAGCCCATGCTGGCCTTGAACTTGTGGCAATCCTCCTACCTCAGCCTCTTCAGTGCTGGGATTCCAGGTGTGCACCATCATGCCTGACTTAACTATTTTTAATTGTATGGTTCACTGATTCATAATGTGTACAACCCCATCATCAACCATCTCCAAAAACATTTTCATCTTGCACAACTGAAATTCTATACCTTAAACAATAACTCCCCATGTTTTCCTCCCTTAGCTGCTGGCAACTACCATTCTGGCTGTCTCTGATTTCAACTCTCTATAAAGGTCATATTGTGGAATCACATGACATTTATTCTTTTGTGACTACTTATTTAATTTAGCATGTCTTCAAACTTCATCCACGTTACAGTATGTATCAGAATTTCCTTCCGTTCTAAGGCTGATTAAATATTCCATTGTATGTATGGGCCACATTTTGTTTATCAGTTCATCAGCAGATGGATACTGGGTCACTTCCACCTTTTGGCTCATGTGAATAACGCTGCTGTGAACATCGATATACAAATAACTATTCAAGTCCCTGCCATTAATTCTTTGGGGTATTTATCCAGAAATACCAGATAAAACTTTTAAAAAGCATAACTAAATCTTGAATGTTAATTGTATATAAATATATACCAATCTTATGCTCATTATAACTATATACAGCTGTATCACTATCCTTAATGAATAAACAAATTGAGGCACAAAAAAAAATTAGGAAATTCACCCAGGTCACACAGTAACAGTGAGAAATTTTTTCTATAATTCAAAAGTGCATACTCTTCCCATTATCTTACCTGTTTATTTACATTCAACTCCATATAAGGCATAACTGTACCTATGCTTTCTCACCTCTATGTCGCTAAATTCCCAGTACAGCCTTTTCTCTAATGCTTTATCATCATTCTCTAGTCCCTTAAACACAGTTTCATGATTTCATGCTGCTCTGTACCTAGGAGGTGCTCTCTCAGACATCTATCTATAAAGTTTAAATGTTCTGATACACCTCAATCAAGGAAGCACTCACTTCTTATTTCTTACTACACAAAATGTGCACTGTAAGTAAATGTTCCAGGTGGTTGTGCATTATAAACAACTGTCTCATCACCAATACTGCACCCTGAACTCTGAGAGCAAGGACAATGCCTTCATGACTTGGCTCCTTGCCCCATTCCAAAAGACAGGACCATGATGTAAAAGAGATACAGAGGTTTAATATATTCCTAATAATCTCTCACTATTCCTATTTATGAGTTTTACAAAACTCTAAGTACCAATAAAAATATTTTAAAATTTGGTATTCAGTATTCAAAAGTATCTAGTTATACCTAATTTACAGTACATTCAATTTGAGTCTGGAAAGAAATATTTGTACAAGATTAGAGTTCAAACCAGGCAACATTAGCACAGCCAGCTCCATGAGAGACTATGGCAGGAAGATCACATGATCAAACCCAGCCTTAGCCACTCTGCAACTCAATGAGACCCCATTTCAAGATTAACAGGGTGAGGGACTAATGGCCCTGGGTTCTATCCCCAGTGCTGCTCCTACCCCCAGCCCCAGAAAGAGAATTACAGTCAAAATGATAAAGATCAGGAGTTTCATCTCTGGTACCAAAAAAAAAAAGATAAAGATCAGACTTAAGATCCGGTTGTGTTGTTTTGTTTTTTGTAGAAAAACATATAATAGAGAGTAAGAGCCCTCAAATTTATCTGTGGTGTCAGTAACTATCAAATATGGTGGTTACCAGATATTAAATTTCCAAGTGTATCATATGTCGGCTGTCCTCAGGATGTGTTTGATAAAAGCTACTCTGGAGATAAGGTAGCCAATTCTGTTCTATGGAAAGCAAGTCTCACGCTGCATCACTCAGTATTCAAGGACATGTGGTCCAAAACTCCGAAAAGCACTTTTGGTTACATGTAGGTAAAAGGGTGTTTAAACAAGCTATGTTTCAACTTGATAAAAAGGACATCCGTTATTTTCAATGTATAATTCCCACAGTGAAAATTTTCAACCTACTGCCATATTCCATCAAACAATGCCTTCCCCTCTGCCATCATCTTGGAGGAAATCCAGTTAGAATTATTTACAGAATCAGCTTCCAGTAAAAGAGAAGTTTGAAGGTTGCCTTTAGGTGATTTGTTATTCTTCTCCTTATTCCCCTATAGAACACATACAGGGAAACCCATTTACAGGCTTCTATTTTTACTTATTTTTCTAATAATTAAGCAGTATCCATCCAGTCCTAGTCTTCAACAAAAAGCATATTTAAAGGTAAACAGGTAAGACACAAGTTTCCTTATAAACTCAAATCTCACATTTCAAACTTCTTTGCATGCTCTTAATGCATTTTTAGCGAACTGGTTATCATGTAACTCATCAATTCTACTCTTAGATATATACCCAAGAGAAGTGAAAATATGTGCAGGATAATCAAAAACTACATTGATTTTTTTTTCTTTTTGGCATTATTCCCCCTTACTTTGAACATACTACATTGTTCTGGCCATTTTCTCAATCAGTTCTAAAAGTCCTCTTTCATGCCATGGCTACCTCAGTGTCCTGAATCAATTCAAAATGTTTACCACTGAGTCATTTTGACTCTAGGGAAGAGCAGAAAATATACAGTGCCAGATCTCATGAATAAAATGGAAGAAAACACATCATAATGTTTTTATGAGCCTGCCTTTCTATTAAATCTCACTTGCCAGTAGCATTCAGTGTGTTTTTTATTATATCTCATAAATACACGGAAGACTTCCAGAACTGCTTCAGAAAATGCCAAGAATGATGGGATAAGTGTATTCAAGTCAAGGAGCCACCAGGCATGGTGGTGTATGCCTATAATCCCAGCACTGGGGAGGCTGAGGCAGGAGAATCGCCCTGACTTTGAGACCAGCCTGGGCTACATAGTGGGTTCAAAGCCAGGCCAAACTACACAGCAAGACCCTATCTCAAAAAAGAAAAAAAGACAAATCAAGGGGGAGTATTTTGAGGGTGGTTAATGACAATGTCTTTTATTGTACAAATTTTCAAAATTTAAACATTCACCATATATTTTGATCAAAGATGTAACACTAATGTTAACAGCAGTATTATTCACAATAACTAAAAAATGGGAGAAAACTCCAATGTTCATCAATAATGAATGATTAAACAAAATGTGGCTTACCCACACAGCAAAGTACAATGCAGCCATAAAAAGGAATGAAGTTCCTACCCATGCTATAGTACCAATGAGCCCTGAGAATATGCCAAGTCAAAGAAAATGGAAATAAAAGTCTACATAGTACATGACTCTTTTTAATGAGATACCTAAGAGACAGAAAGTGAATTAGCAGCTGCTAAGAGCTTAGTACACTCTGACTTATTTCACTCCATATATTACTGCTTATTCCAACAAGCCATGATAAATTATATGTTTGTAAGGGAATGAGGGTCTGTTTGATTTGGTGCACTATGCCAGAATTGAGTAACAAGTCTCAGCTTAGCAAATGTAGACCTCAGTTCAATAAAGTGACATTCTGAAACAAGGTTTCAGAAAAGCAGTAGAAAGCTCAGAGATGAAGAGAGATACTGGACTAAAGTACCATCACAGACTCACACAGTTGAAGTAGTGCACAGCAAATATTCAGCTAGAAAAAAGTCCACATATTGGGTTTGGGTAACCTGGAAAATGCCAAAAGACATTTTCTCATATTCATGGTAGTTATTACAAAAGTTTGTAATATGAAATATGCTTTTATTAATTTATAATTTGAATAGTCACCAGCAAAGTATGGTGGTGCAGGCCTATTGTCCTAACCCTCCAGAGGCTGAGACAGAAGGATTGTTACAAGTTTCAGGCCAGCCTGGGCTACACAGTAAGTTTAAAATCAGTCTGACTACATAGCAAGACCTTGTCCCAAAAACCCAAAGAACAAAATGATCATGAAAAATGCTTACTAAAACTTCTCACATTTAAATGCAATTTTAAACTGCATGGAGGGGTATGGTAGTTATCCCAGCACTCAGGAGGCTGAAGCAGGAAGAGTGCCCCAAATCTGAGGATAGCCTGGGCTACCTAGTGAGTTGAAGGCCAGCCTAGATTACATAGTGAGACCCTGTCTTAATCAATCCATCAATAAAAATAAAATAAAATAAAATAAAATAAAATAAAATAAAATAAAATAAAATAAAATAAAATAAAATTGTCTCATTTTACTTTCATGTGTAGGTAGAATTAAAAAGTATGAATATGAATCTTTAAATAGACATAGGATCTGAGCTCTTCAAGAAAAAGCTTTGGAGAAAACAGGTAGATAATCGCTACCAGACAGGAAGTATTCCTCCAGCAGAAAGAAGGGTAAGCTTGAGACACTTCTAGGTAATGGATGCACCTTGAGGCCATACTCTTAAATGAAATAAATTAGACACATGTAAATCTGTGCTGTTTCTCTGGTGGGGGAAACTGAAAGTGTAAACAAGGACCAAAAATAAGTAACAGACATTGTGAAATAGGAAGGAAATGTTCCAATGGGAAGGAGAACTAGAGAGAAGGGGAAGGGGGAGGAGAGAAAAGAAAAAAAAAAAGATGAGAAAAGAAGGAAAAAATGAAAACAAAACTTTTGTAAATAAGGAGGGGAAGAGAAGCTGAGGGAAGGGGAATGGGGAAAGAACCCAGTTATATCATGCACAGGTACAAATTCCCTATAATGCTTATGATTAATATGTATGCCTAAAATGTACCAATAAACTTAATTTTTAAAAAAAGACTCCAATTCCAATACCATCATGAATCTCATTTACAAAAGGAGGTTGTGAGACTTGAGGTCATCTAATTACACTTTTATTTTTTAAAATACTTGGGGCTGGGGATTTCACTCAGTGGCATTGCGCCCCCCTGGCAAGCATGAGGTCGTGAGTTTGATCCCTGGTACCAAAAAAAAAAAACCAACAACAACAACAACAACAAAAAACCAAAAACAAAACAAAACAACAAAATAAAACCTTACAGAATGTTCTTGAAAAAAACAAAAATCTTTTCAGAGAAAATTAAAATGTACCAATTACCATATACCCAGATTTTCCATTAGAAATAAAGTTGCAACACTAAGCAAAGTTACTCATCAAATATATTTGTTTTCCTTGGCACACACAAAGACCATACTTTCCACCCTCCCTTGAAGTCAGGTGGCATGTGGGGAGACATGACCTACACCACTTCCAGACTGTCCTATAAAAGCCTCAGACCCTCCCTCTGTGCATTCCCACAGCCTATGCAGCCAGCCTCCACGCCCTGACTAATTTCAGAGACCACGTACAGCTGAGTGCTGGTGACCATGGACCCAGAACAGTCGACTAGGTGGCCAGTGCATAATCAAATGACCACTACCACAAAGACTACACTTTGAAAAGGAAGAGATGACGCCTGTTTCAGCAACCTGCTAACATGTCCTGGTTTACTCATCCATGCCCACGCAGAGCCAGCTGTACCTTACCTACTGACATCTCTGGCACTTCCTAAACACATACATCCATTTTACAGCCACATTTTTCTGTTTACTAAATTCCTCCTCCTATATTATTTCAAAGACTTACAAGGGTTTACGTCCTAGTTCATTTTTCTAGTGAGCCTTCTCAATTTTGCTAATATACTAAACCTATAACAAATTTCTTTATAGCAATATAACAAACTTGAGAACCTCCCTAGAGCAAAATATTTACATGTTAATAAATCATTAATAAATTATCAATATTAGTATTAACAATGATTATAATTGATAATAAAATATTAATAATTGGTTTACTAATATTGATCCTAATCCTGTTAGTATGCATCAGAAACCATCCTAGAAACATTTTCCTTAGGGGGATTAAATAAAACAGTAAAATAAAAACTTGCAGAAAGAAAGTCATAAATACGGTTAAACAAAAAAAGGAATTCCTTTTACAAATAATTGTTCATTATATCAATATTTGAGTACACAGCAAGCACCTGGTGTACATAAAGTGAACAACAAAAATAAAGCCTCTGTACAGACTTGGACAGTCTTCATTCCAATAAGGGAGAGACAATAAAGAAATATATAAGGAGATCGCATACAATGCTAAAAGTTAGGTGCATGAAAAAAAGAACAATCGTGCACTGAGTTTATAAAGAAACTTAATATTTGGGGTAAGCAAGATAAAGCCTTTAGCAACGGTCACACTCTATGGCCATGAGTACACTGAATCTATGTTTATGGAGGGAAACCACCACCACTTGGTAGCTTATAACCTTAGATATAACTTCTGTGACTCTCTGTAACTCTCAGTTCCCTAACTTGTGGAGTGGCCAAATCAACCCAGGAGTACTGCAAGAATTAAAAGAAGTCATGAACAGCTGGGCATGGTGGTGCATGCCTATAATCTCAGCACTTGGGAGGCTGAGACAAGAAGATCACCTCAAGTTAAAGGCAAGCCTACACTACATAGTAAATTCAAGGCCAGCCTGGACTACGTAACAAGAACCCTGACTCAAAAAAAAGTCATGAATATAAAGAATGGTGGTGGCCAGGGGTTTAGCTCAGCGGCACAAGTGCCTGCTTGGCAAACGCGAAGTCATGAGTTCGATCCTCAGTATCAAAAAAAAAAAAGAATGGTGGCTTTAACTGGGTGTAGTGGTGCACGTCTATAGTCCCAGCACTTGGGAGGCTGAGGAAAGAGAAGCACTGCAAGTTCGAGACCAGCCTGGGTTACAAGGTGAGCTCGAAGCCAGCCTGAACAGGACAGTGAGACCCTGTCTCAAAAAGACAAAAAAATAAAAAAGAAAAAAGAATGGTGGCCTTAAAAATACCTCTAACACAGTAGTTCAGGCCTATAAGTCCAGCCAGCAATCAAGAGGCTCAGGCAGGAGGACTCTAAGTTCAAGGCAAGCCTGGGCTACACAGGGAGACCTTGTCTCAAAAACAAAAACAAAACAAACACCTAAAATGCTGGGCACACTGGTGCATGGCTATGGTCCCAGCTACTGGGAAAGGCGAGTCAGGAAGACAACTTGAGTCCCAGAAATCAAGGCCAGGCTGAGAAACAGTGAGACTCCGTCTCTTAAATTATTTTAAACTCTAACTCTAACATTCATTTAGGAAACTTCCAGTTCTAACTTCCAGTTCTGTGTCCTGGGTTTATGCAGAAGGACTGGACTGTGCATCGCCAGGACTGTGGCTAGAGAACGAGCAGTTCCTGATCGAGCTGGCCACGCTCTTCCACAAGTACTGGTTATCAGGCAGCGTGTACATCACCCTGAAAACATTTTGTATTCTTCATGCAGATGATGACAAAACTAGATCCATCCCAAAGAAGTGTTCTGTGGAGGGCTTTGAGCCTCTAGATAACATGTGTCTGTTGAGAGCTACTCATGGGAAAAAGAAGATCAGCACTGTGGTGAGCTCCAAAGACGTGAGTAAGTTTCAGATGGTTTGTTCAAACCTGTTGAGAGCTAACATGGATGGGCTGAAAAAGAGAGGCAAGAAGAACAATAAAGACCAAATCAGCACAGTGAAGGGCACTGGATTCTCTGTTTTTACTAGTCAATCAATGAATTGCTATTTTTCCTTTGGTTTTTACTTTTGGCCACAAAGCTAGGTTTTTGGTTCTCCTACAGGCAATGATTTTCATGAGATGAGGATCATTCTGGAAAGAAAAAGTTACAGTTGACAGGGTAGCTGTGGTAAGAAACTAGTTTAGTTTAGATTTGTGCTGTATGGCTGTATATTCCTGGCTTAGTTTTCAAAGAGCTCTATAATCACTTCCCTGATGAGTAAAGTATCACTAAATGTTTGTTTCCCAGCAAAAAATAAAATAAAAAATAAATCGTTTACAACATAATTCACAGTCTTGGGTAAAATAATTAAATATCATTTAGGGTCTAAACATTCATCATTGTGCACCAAAATGTCTTAAAAAATGTCAATTATTGTCTGGGTACGGTGGCATATGCCAGGACTTGGGAGGCTGAGGCAGGAGGATTGCTGTGAGTTTGAGGCCAGCCTGTGCTATAAAGTGAGTTCAAGGCCAGCTTTATACAGTGAGATGCTGCCTCCAAAAGCCATTAATTAATTAAAAATAAAACATGGCAATTCTTGTCATTAGTAATAATATAAACAAAAACCAAAAAATACATTTGTTTTCCCATTAAGTATCCCCTGCTTCACCTGTTAATTTCTCATTTTGTAGAGAAGGAAAAAAATGATGGGGCACAAAGTTTGAAGTTATGAATTTCAAGTAACTAATTATTCATTCCTTTGTTTATCCCTTGGGACAATCTGTAACCTATGCTGATAAGCGATGTACACGGTTCTGTTGTCCTTCAATACAGGACACTGAAGTTCAGTCCACACACGCATCCCTTAGGGAAATGCTCTGCGTGCCATTAGCACTATTCTTAACAAGCACAGAGCTCCTTTAGTTCAATGCCAGAACCGTTTTACCTTCAAGTCCAAAGAATAACTCTTTGGAGGAACACCAAAATAAGCACTTAACAATTACAAGCAGCATGCTATTCATAAGCATTCTATTGTTACTGCTACTCTAATTCTAAATAGCCTTATTTTATCAAGTAAAATATCTATCCACAAATTTTTAAGTCCCAGATACCTCTTCATTTGACTGTTTTACCTATGAACCTTAAGGGAAATAAAAAATCTTTATTGCTTCAATTCCAAGAACTTCATTTTTAAAACATTTTTATAGAAAAAATACAGGCAATTCTTAACTTTGTAAATGCATGAGTGCGTTACCCTCAGTGAAAACTCACAAACCACAAGAACCTAAAACAGACTGTGATTCTTCTAATTCTCCTCAAGAACATGCCGAGGCAGGAGCCTACAGAGATACCACACCCATGTCACTCACGCCCCATCCAAACTCCTTCCAAGAGGAGTTTCCTTCCCGAAGTGAGAAATGCAGTGTACAAATCATTAGTCATACAGCTGATGAGGCTTCTATTTTTTTATCTGAATGTAATACAAGTAGATATTAATAAAGAAAATATTAAAAAGCACTCTTTGTCTATGAAAAAATTAAAATCTCATAACAAAACAGAGAATAACAATATGCTGTGTATCCTAATTTTAAAAAGAGCCACATGTGGTGGTGTGCACTTGTAATCCCACCACTCAGGAGGCTGATGCAGGAGGATTGCTGCAAGTTCAAGGCCAGCCATAAGCAAGTTTTTTATTTTTAATTTTATTTAAAGAGAAAAAAAAAGCAATACAGAAAAAAGGGTAGAAACAATACAAAACCTCAAAAAAAACCATATATCACTAGTTGACAAACCACATACTCCCCGAAATAGCTGTTCATGTTACAAAATTAAGGCATACAAAGTGAACACACAGTGAAGCTGCAAACAGAGAAAAAAAAGATGGAATAAAGCCAATTGAGACAGTATAGTGAAACTGGCACAGAACATCACAGCAGGTCACCAGGACAACAGTAACAGGCAACATTGTATATCTCGTTGTCTTCACAATAGTTGTTCTTCTACTAGGTAGAGCAAAATCAAAGAAATACACATTATAGAACACATCAACACAGTATTGAATACAGCAACACCATTAATCAGGACAAAGCAAAACGGCGATAAAAATATCTGCCTTCAGAGATAGTAGAAGGAAACTCCCCCGAC
>PVJX010036088.1:0-17794 GCA_004027295.1 Dolichotis patagonum
AAAAAAAAAAAGGCTGGGGATTACAGCTCAGTACAAAGGCCTTGAGTTCAATCCCTACTATAGTAAGATAAATAAAAATTTAAAATTTAGGGAAATATATATTTAAGACTCTATGTATATTCCTAAATTACGGCAGCGTAAATCTCCCCACCTCAACTTTTGGTTATCTGTAACATTCATGTAATTATTCAAATGATTAAAAAAAGAATGTTTTTAATTTAACTATGCAGAGAAAATAACAGAACTCCACTTCTCTGTATCTCAAGTGAGGACCGTCTTCCCCACAACATACCCGGGAACCTCCAGGCTGGCCAACTTCAGGTAGCACCTACACTGCTAAACAAATCCAAGTTCAGATACAAATCTGGGTGTGGAGGGCCCTTTTCATATGAAATTTTGTCCTTCACTTGTGTTCACCTATCTAAGTCACATCATCAGATATGACTTCCTGAGAGTTCAGCAAACCTTCCTGATTACTACAGCCTGTGCACTTCTCCCTGATGAAACACATTTCCAATCATTTCCCCCGTACCCAGAGCATTTTCTGTTTTTACCACCGCTATCTTATCTCACCCACTAGCAGCACCTGTTTTGTTTTCCTTTGGAGGGAAGGTCTTGCTACATAGTTCAGGCTGGCCTTGAACTCATCATGTAGCCTATGGTGGCCTCAACTCACAGTAATCCTCCTGCATCAGCTTCTCGAGTGTTGGGATTACAGGTGTGCGCCACCATGTTTTTCTTTACATTACCAAGTCAAGGAAAATAAATGTGTGCACTCCTTGAGACAAAAATTTCGCCTCTAAGAATTTATCTGATGGATATACTTCTATATGTAGTAAAAGCAAAACAAAAATGAAACACACGTAAGATGTTCAACAGTATGCTATTTGTAATACCAGACACAATGTGTTTAATAGACTAGTTAGGAAATAACACCCCAAATAATATATAGTGGAATAATATAGTCATTAAAAAGATAAGACAATGTTTTCTATATCTTTTTCTGGGGTCTTTTTGAGACAGGGTCTCACCACGCAGTTTAGGCTGACCTTGGGCTCACTTCGTAGCCCAGGATGGTCTTGAACTTGTCACAATCCTCTTGGCTCAGACTCCCAAGTGCTGGGATTACAGGTGTGTGCTACCATATCTGGCTGTTTTCTATATCTTGTACTACATGATCATTTTAGGATAAATTTCAAATGAAATAATTAAAGTGAGAGTGGTTTATGTGGTTAGGGTTGGGAAATTGAGGGGTGAGGAGGAAAGGCACTTTTCATGGTGTACACTGCTGTACCTTCTGAATGTTACAACCACTGCATGTTTTGCCAGGACAGAGTCTGCTCTGTATGTCCTTGGTCCTTAGTAAATACATCCTCATGGCTCTACATGTCATGAGGGTGGAAATTCTTTCTCTGCACTGAGGCATTCCTCCTCCCTTCCCTTTCACTGATCATATACACACTCTAAGCAAAAGTCTAGAATGATATCAATAATTACCCACTACTTTCCAGATACCAGTAAAATTAATTTCCATCTGAAAAAAACCCCAAATGACTTATCTAGGTTCAAATCTCCCCCCAGCTAATATAGGGAACATCTGCTGTTATCATCTCTGACTTAGTTTCAGCCACAAATCCTTCAAGCACACCAAAGCATCAAATCCATGCAAAAAGTACACAGGATACATTTTCACTGAGGGAACAGCAACATTCCTCTTCCTAACACTTCACTCTCTTTCTTTCATTCATTTTTCTTTTTCTTGCCTCAAATTGCAGAGTGCTGGGATTACAGGTGTGCAACACCACACCCGGTTTCCATTCCCTTTCTCCAAAGTTCCAAAAACCTATTCCACTACTGCTGTTGAAAATGAATTTCGTACCTCTTCTTCCTCTGGCAATACAAGACTCCAGCACTCTGCAAATTTATTCAAGGCTTCCTTCTAAAGCATTTGAATGGTAAGCTTTCCCTGCTCTACACAGACCCACCAACAGATAGGGATGGGATTCCTGGGACAAACAAAATTCCTGAATACTGGGTAAGAGTCTTAAAGAAAAAAAATGAAGCAGAAACATTTCCAAGAGAGACGAACAACCTATGTATAGTGGTAACAGCTCTATTAATAAAGCAGCTGGATACAAGAGTGAACATCTGACGGTGTAATGCCCAGAATGGAGAGGATTTTTCTGTACATGATTATGAATAACATCCTAGAAGGCAGCAGAAAATACTGCACTGCCACTGGACAAATACGGAAATGTACAATTAACTGGAATACTAAAAAGCAGTTTAACTGAAGTAGGTAAAGTAAAGTAACATCTTTAAACTGTGTCCTGCACTTTAAACAACAGAAAAGACCTTTGCTCAACAAATATTTGCCAAGTACCTAGTCTGTATGAGGCGCTATATGTGGTTTACATCTGCAACTGGGAAATAGTAAAATATCAATAACAACTCTGGAACCACAGCACAATACACACCAGTCTAACCGAAGATGATGAAAGAGAGGACTGAGGCCAAGTCTATGGTTATGACTCACCAACAGCTCTTTCTATAGCCCAAATATGATTTTTATTTAATATTTTTGCATGGACTTTGTGGTACACAAAGTAGCGTTAAAATGCAATTTGATGTTCTGCTTAGGAATGGGAATGGTACCATTTTCCAAATTTTAAGTTTTAGTGATAAGTAGAACTACCAAAAGAAAGGGCTACTAATATTTTTCTTTTAATGAAGAACATTAAAAAAAGTAAAACTAGTTCACTGCCATAATTTTATATACCAATATTTTTATCAAAAGATATTTCTAAGAACTTCAGTTTTGCTAGAGGAAAATTTTATTCCATTTTTCATTTTACTGTGAATGAGTGAAAATTGTATGACAGACCCATATGTGAAAATAAAAGAGGGTAAGTGAAAAGAACACGGACTTGAGAACCAGAGAAGCCTACTGTGACATTCTGATATATGTATTTTCTTGTTTTTTATTCATTGTTCCTGACTCATAATTACTATTGCCTTTACTACTTTCTAAGTGAGTAAAATATTTCTGGGGCCTCAGAAAAGCAAAATCTCTCTCTGACCTTCTCCTGTCCTCCTTTCACCTGTTCCGTTTCTCTTCCCCAAACTGGGTTACAGGAACTAAAAATACACTCTAGTCTCGCCCTGCTTTCCTGTCTTGGAGTTGGCAATAAATTCTCTGATAGTTGATCATAATGCCCCCTTCTAGAAGGAGGACTGACTGTTCCACGGCTGGGAGGAAAGAGCACTGCACAGAGGCTTTGCCAGGTGTCCCTGCACAGTCATAGTTCACGTTAGATAAGTGGTTTTGCCCACATCTCTGCATGGTTGTCCGTGCTTCAATCATGATTATGCAACAAAGCAACCACAAAATCCCACAAGGAACCTGGGCATGGTGATACATGCTGGTAATCCTGACCCTCTGGGATGCTGATTAGGAGGGCTTTGAGTTCCACTTAGCAAGACCTAGGGGTGTAGCTCAGTGGCAGAGTGCTTGATAAGCATGTGCAAAGTTCCAAGTTCAGTCCCCAATACCACAATTAAACAAATGACAGCAAACTCCCAAGGCACACTCTGGAGAGCTTCCAGGCAGCTGCACACCTGGAGGTAACTTAGAAGAATGCTCCCCCAGAGAAGGCAAGGCGGCTTTCCAACACCTTGCCTTCTGCATCCCCTCATCTGTCTCCTTTATCATACCTTTCATAATAAATTAAACATTCTTCCCTGAAGTCTGTGAGCCACTCTTACAAACTACTGCAACTGAAGGACAGAGTCTTGGGAACCCCAACTGGTAGCTCTTCAGTCACAAGTTCCAAGGGCCTACAATTGCAGGAGGCAGTTGAAGTAGAGGGCTGAAGTGAGTCCTCAATCTGTACGAGCTATCTCTTGGCACACCGAGTCGGAAGTGAACCAGACTAGAGGATGCACAGCTGGTATGCAGTGCAGAATGGACTGCTCGCCTGCTGGGAAGAGACACTGTCACACATCTCAGGACCCCAGACAGGATCTGTATCGTGCGTGCACGTCAGGGGAAACAGAAATTGAGTTTAGGTTTGGTTTCCCTCCACGTTGTAGACCTGATTTCAGGTTTTATGACTGCAGGTCAGTCACTTAACCTCTTGGAGCCTCAGTTTCCTTGAGGATATTAATTATCTCAGAGGCTACAGAAGGATTAAACATGATTTATACACACAATGATGTTAAATTTGGCACCCAGAAGGTACTCAGCAAAAATAAGCAACTTTCACTGGTTACACTGAAGTTGGGACTTCCACTTATAGTAACAACAGGAGAACTGGCATTGTACTACTCCCTGCAATTAGGGTGATTCCCCCTGCGAACAATCGTAAAACCAGGGGAAATGCATGAGGGCAGCTCTCTCCAGGGATTGGGTGGGCAGCACCAGACTGCAAAGAGAGGGGACATGCAGAGGTGGGCCTGTGGCAGGGCAACTCTCACCAAGAGGGGTGTTCCCACTGCACCTGTGGCACAAACAGCTGGAGTCTGAGCACAGAGAGGTCCTGCAGCGCTGAGCCAAGGCCGAGAAGGTAGCTAAGCTCTGTGGAATGGCACAGGACAGGGAAGTGAGAAGGGACAGAAGTCCACATAGTGGAGGTGGGCTACATCCTCCCCAGAGAGCGGCTACTAAGGAACTGAGAGCACCACAGAGACCCACGTAGCCTAGCAAGCAGGGCTGGAGGGCTCTGGAGTTCCAGTCAGGGCAGGATCAAGGCAAGATAGCAAGAAGCCCACACCATGGAGTAAGAACTATGCATCCTAGAGCAAGGCTTTTTTTGGGTCTGCCCTACCAAGAAGCACAGCAAGGCCACCATGGTCCAGCACAGCCCAGACCCACATTACAGAGCCCTAATGAAGTAAGGAGGGCAATTATGCAAGACAGTCAGGGGGGAGTGGCAGCAAAAAAGCAAAGGACTGGTTGCAGACAGAGGAATGATCAAGTAAATATTTTGGATAATAAGACTAAGGTTTCCTCCTGTCAGGCCAGGGAGTTAAAAATATACAAAGGGAGCTAGGCGTGGTGGCGCACGCCTGTAATCCCAGCACTCCAGAGGCTGAAGCAGGAGGATTGCTGCAAGGTCAAAACCAGCTTGGGCTACAAAGTGAGCTCAAGGCCAGCCTGAACTGCATTGTCTCAAAGACCAAACAAACAAAAAAAAAAAGAGTTCTGTGGTAGCCCTGCCAAAAATGTAACCTGAATCTCAACATGAATATCAGACAAACCCAAATTGAGGGCCATTTACAAAATACTGCTCTGTAATCTTCAAAAGGTGTGAAGATCATAAAAGTTAAAAAGAAATTGAGAAAATATTTTGAATTGAAGGTGAACATATGACATGATCTGGAACTAGGTCTTTTAGTACAAGACATTGTTGGGGCAGTCGGATTCCACTTTCCTCATCTGTAAGCCATAAGGTTAAAGAGATTTAAAAACTCAATCTAATGGTATTTCATCCTTTTCTGAAATAGGATTGCACAACAATCCTCTGCTGTGCTGAGAGCTAATTGTATTTCAATATATAAAATGCTCTTTACTCATATTCTAACCAGCTAATAAAAAAAGATTACTATAGAATCACAGCTACCTTAATGAAAATTTGCTTAAACTTTATGGGAATTTTTTCTTGGGGAGTGGGGAGGAGGTACTGGAGATTACACTGAACTACATCCCCAGCTCTTTTATTTTATTTTGAGATAGGATCTTGCTAAGTTGCCCAGGCTAGGCTCAAACTTGCATGTCTCCTGCCTCAGTCTCCCAGAATACTGGGATTACAGGGATGTCACATCATGCTCAACTTACAGGAAAATCTTTTAAGGAAAAAAGTTAAGAACTCCATCAACAGCATATTCACACAATGGAATTTCTCTTGCTATGTAAAGAGAATGGAAAGATATCAAGCTTTTGTCAGAGAAAGGAAAATTTAGCCCAGTGTATGTAACATATTCCTTTTCATCCGTAGTGTGCATGGACCTGTGTTTAACATGGCCACATATATGGGTCTATGTTCACAGAGAAAATTTCTAAAGGATATAGTATAAAAATTTGTTAACACTGATTAGCTCTAAAAAAAAAAAAAAACAATGATTAGTTCTGGCAAATGGGAGTAGTCAAAGGGAGCCAGGACACTTTACTCTTCCTCTTTGACTCTTGTATACTCAAGTTCCACCACAAAATGTTTAAAAAATTAAGTTTTCCTAGCAATATTAAGTACTTTTAGCTCCAGACCTTATTTTTTAGCCACTGCTTCCAAATCCTTGGAAAACGACTGGCTGTACATCCGGTCAGAGTGGGTAGGAGAGCGCTGCAGATGTCTTCCTGTGCCAGGGAGGAAAGCAGCTCCTAAAACTAATGCAGGCGTGTAAGAGGACAAAGAGGCTAGTGTGGTAGAGCTCCCACTGGCCAAATCTGGGACAATCTGAACATCAAAAAAGAATCACTAAGGTCGGGATATAGCTCAGCAGCACGGGGCCTGCCTGGCAAGCACAAGGTCGTGAGTTCGATTCCTGGAATCAAAAACAAAACAAAACAAAACAAAACAAAATCAAGAAAAGCAAGGAGCAACTGCTGCAAGCATTAAGATAGCAGCTAATTATAGAGGAGAAAAAAAGCGTCCAACAGGTTCCTGAGATGCTGGTGAAACCTCTTTTTTTTGGTACCGGGGATCAAACTTACGATGTTGTACTCGCCAGGCATGCGCTCACACTGCTGAGCTAAATCCCCAACCCGACAACACCTAATTCTTCTTCTGGAAAAAAATCGTGTTGAGTGTTCATTTAATAATTATTTATTAGACAGTGCATGTTTGCGACATGGAATTTTATGTGTGCACACTGTATTTCATAATTTTAAAGTAAAAAGTTAAGGTTTCAAAGAGAGAAAAAAAAAGAGGTCATTAAAAATATGAATCTTTAGAAAGAAAATTGTAGTATTTTACCTGCAAGAGTATGTAGGCTCTCCAACTTTAAAAACACGACCACAAAGATGAGAAGGTTTGTTCGCTTGTTCAAGTTTTGGAAATCCGAATGCAGGATCTTCACCACAAAGGTACCACTCCATCGGCCCCAACAAAACATGCTGGGCCAGCATGTCCTCTTTCTGTGGGAAAGGGTTGGGACCCCTGCAGTAGATTCTGGGTACATAGTGGGCTAGGTGCTGGTATACTTCTCTAGTGAGGTCAGTTGCTTGCAGCCATTTCTTTAAAAAAAAAAAAAAAAGTTTTAAACAATGTCAGTAAGCTGATAATTTGAACAATGACACCCAGCTTTCTTTTAGGTACAATTACAATGATACATGACAACATTGTGTATTAGAAATTTCATCTATTAAAAAAAACAAGTATTTTAGAATTCTACTTTAAAATGAAACAAACCATCTCCTCATAATGACTCTTGAAGGAATCATCTCTAGGCACTAGAGGAAAACTGTAAGAAATCCTCCTGTCAGACACCGGCCACAGAGCTCAGCTGACTTTTCTACAATGATCAAGTTGTTCAGATGAGGCTATAGGTTCTCACATCAGCGTGCCCGACACGAGACAGCGCTTGCGGTGAGCGTGAGGAGCAAGCACAATGGTCGCTCCTAGTTATGTATTTCTGTACCGCGGGTTGAACTCATGACCTTGTGCTGGCCAGGCAGGCACTGCGCCGCTGAGCTACATCCCTGCAAGTGGTCTTCTGAACATGTCAGGCCACAAGCCTTTCCCATCCATTAAGCCTTCTTTCCCTGATCAACCTCTTTCCCAGGCCTTTCCCTTTTGTTGTACTACAAACAAAAACCAAAAAAGCCACTTTCTGTCCCCTAACCTCCCTCCTGCTCCCTCTGCTTCACAAAGCTGTTTTCCACATCTCACTTTGTCTCCTTCTTGTAAAACGTCTTCTAGGTCCATTTCCCACACCTACCTCCCTTCTACGTATCCTCAGGTCTAAAGCAGGATATGGCCTCAGTGAGCAGTAAAACTGAATGACTATCAATATACTAATTACTGTCACAGAACCTTGAAGTTCCAGAAAGATGTTCCACAGGGTTTTTGTTTTGTTTTGTTTTTTGAGACAGGGTTTCACTATGTAGCCCAGGCTGGCCTCAAACTTAAGGTGATTCTCCTGCCTCAGCCTCTTGAGTGCTGGGATTACAGGTAAGCAACACCACGCTCAACCGCTTCAGGATTTTAATGAAAGCAAAGAAAGGAGATTCAGGCCCACAGCCTGGATCAGATATCGGTCTCTAAAGACTAACCCAAAAAAGCTCTAGAAAGGCACCCTTCAAACCACTTCCTTTCTTTTCCCTGTTTCAATCCCTCTCTTTCTTCTGTCATTTATCTGTGTCTCCTCTGCCATCTGGGTCCATTTGTTTATTTGTCCCCCATACTGCCTTGTGTAACGTATGTCATTTTGACTCTAAAATATAAAATCAGAAAACATGAAATAAAGTGACTTGCTTTTACTAAAACGTAATTTTAGTAAACTGCTAAACCCAACTCACAGATTTAGTATTTCCCTATGGATAACTTACACTCCAATTACATCCTTGTTAAGAAAGAGTATTGTTCAAGTAATGGCTAGCACTAGAAATCAACATAAAGTCTTCATCTTAACTATTACTTGTACGATCTTTAGCCCACTTCCCTCCTTTAAAAATAACATACAGATTTTAAATATTCATGAGGTGGGATACACTAACATTTTAGTTAATTTCATGTTATTGAACTTTTACTAAAATTCTAAAAATTGCGTTCCTAAAGAAAGAACCTGAATGGAAGCTTATACCCAAATACAGTTAGTCTCCACCCTAAGGTGGAGGTGAACCTGTATTATCCAAATGTTATCCTTTGTGTTTGCCTTATGTAATAGGAGGGAGGCTAAATCGTGTCAGACAATCCCAAGGTATTAAGGACCTGCTCCCTTAGTGGCTCCAAATCAAAACTGGGTACCTGAGTATGAATGCATGTACATACTCTCAGCTCAGTAATCATAAAAACACAAGGTGATCTGTTTTGCTTTGCTTTGTTTTTGAGACAGGGTCTTGCTATGTAGTTCAGACTGGTCTTGAATTCTCTATATACCCCAGGCTAGCTTTGAACTCACAGCAATCCACCTGCCTCAATCTCCCAAAGGCTGGGAATACAGGCAAGTACCACCATGCCCAGCAAGGTGTTTTTTAAAATAGAAGGCAAAGAGTTACTAACAAGCAAACTCCGACTCTTACTCTGAGCTAAGAGTTTTGTTGGCCGCATTGGAGGGCCAATGTTCAATTTTTTAGCCACTGTTAGAGCAAACCAAAGTACAAACAAAGGTAATCAAATTATCCTATGCAATTTATTCTTTGTGAATAAAAATTAAACAGTAAGCCTGAAAGAATGCAGATAATTTTAACTTACAACAAAAGGTTTTATGGGGCTGGGGATTTAGCTCAGCGGCATAAGCGCCTGCCTTGCAAGTGTGAGTTGTGAGTTCAATCCCCAGTACCAAAAAAAAAAAAAAAAAAAGATTTTATTTAAAAAGCAATTTTTGTTTTCCTTATATTTTATGTTCTCATTTCTTTTAGGACTTAACCTTTCTAAAATTTTAATCTGGGGAGACTAAAAAGCTTACTAAAATAAATTATGTAGATTATGTAGTCTTGGGGTGCCCACAACGGACGTCAACTATCTTTATAGAGTCCTTCAATGAAAAAATTTAGAAGCTAGTCTCAGCTTCTGGTTAAGAAAAAATATCAGCCACCTTATGTAAAACACATTTTTGGTAAAGCAAGTATCTCATTTTAAATATCATTTTATTATATACTATAATAAAAAAGACTTTTAAAAAATCTGGTTCAAAGGAAAGCAGACATATGTTTCCTTTAAAAGTTTACTATCAGGGCTGAGTGTGTAGCTCTCAGTGGTAAAGTGCAGGCTCTGAGTTCAATCCCTAGCACTGCCAAAAGGAAGGGGGTTATTACCACAAAGTGAAAAATCTAACAGACCTGGGCTCTATTATGGGCACCTTAGCCTGACTAAGCTTATGGACTTTCTCAATAACAGTTCATGCTTTTCTCAAAGAAACAAAATTTAGAGCTTTCCCTATTTAGTTCCACTATTATATGCTGACCATAACTTTTCTTCGACATAAAAAATTACTGAGATTTCTAAATTGGATGCATTTTAATTTGTCCTTATTTCAGATATCTGTGACTGTCACATCCAAGGGCACTACAGTAGCAAGGATTTACAATCTTATAAATAAAATCACTCATAAGGGAAGTAAAGAAACTGTCAACTCATTCCACTAAAGTAAACATGCCATTAGAACGTTTCCAGGAGCATTCCTTTTATTGAATGCCAAATTTATGCCTTGGGATACAGAGCAAGAACAATAAATGTAAAAATGAAAGAATCTCTAGGTCAGCCTTTTTAATGTAGCAATGAATTATTATTATTCTATAATCAATTAAAATTACATCCTTTAAACACATGTGGTATTACTTTCTATTTTATTTTTTTTTTTTTGGTTTTACTTTCAAACAAGGGTAAGTAACCCTTTTTAATCATAAAACAACACTAGTGCTCCAATGGAATTTTTTTTTTTTTGGTACCGGGGATTGAACTCACAGCCACGCATTTGCCAGGCAGCAGCATATGCCACTGAGTTAAATCCCCAGCCCTCTCCAATTTTGAGAACTACATTAAAAATTTTAAATTCTACTGAGTTCTACAAATGAAGTAAAAAGAGTATCATTAAATACAGAAACTCAGTAATAAAAGACAAAAAGCTTAATAAAAATAGGCAAGAAAAATACACAAATGACCAATGAACTCACAAAAAGTTCAGCATCATAAGCAACTAGGGAAATGGCAACCAAAATCATGACAAAGCACCCGCATCCTACAGAACAGCTATGATCAAAACACAAACAAGTGCTGGCAGGGATGTGAAGGCACCGAACACTCACACACTGCTGGTGGAAATGTGAAATGAGGCAGCCACTCCGGAAAACAGTCTGGCAGTTCCTCAAAAGACTTATTACCATATGACCCAGCAATTCTACTCCCAGGTACACAGCCAAGAGAAATAAAAATGTCCACACAAAAAAATCTGTATCACAGCAGCGTGGCTCATATATCCAAAAAAGGAGAAACAACCCAAATAACTATCCATTAATGAATGGGTAAAATGTGCTTTATCCACACAATGAGTAATCATTTGGCAACAAAAAGGAATAAAGAGTTGACACATGCCACAACACGGATGAACCTTGAAAACGTTCTACTAAAAGCAGCCAGTCACTAATAAATATGATGATGTAACATGTGTTCAATATGAAGACAGCGAAGACAGAGTGAAGTATATGTTCAACTGGATAGTGGCGAGAGATATTAAAAGTCCACAATGACAGAAAAAAAAAGCCAGTCACAAAAGACAATATATTGTACAATTCTAATTCCAGTGCAATGTCCAGAGTAGGCAAATCCATGGAGACAGAGAACAGATTAGAGTTTGGGAGCTTAGAAATAAAAAAGGAGTGGTGCTACTGTATATGCAATTTTGTTCTTGGGGTGATCAAAATATCCTAAAATTGACCAGTAACATAAAGTCACAGAACTTTGGAAAGACTCTAGAAACTACTGACTTGTACACAGTATGAGAGTTATATCTTCATGAAGTGCTTTAAAAATTGAAAGCCAAAAATAACCTACACAGGCCCACAACTTTAAATGAAACTATGAAGACTCAAGTCCAAAGGAATACATTTCTTTTTTTGTTTTTTTTTTTTTGGTACCGGGGATCGAACTCACGACCTCGGGCTTGCAAGGCAGGCACTTAAGCCACTGAGCTAAATCCCCGGCCCAGGAATACATTTCTTGTATTTCCCTTAAATTCCTCCCAAATGTCTGCTTGGGAATTTGCACAAAAACTAAAGAGCATGGTGCACACTTGTAATCCTAGCACTCTTGCGAGGCTGAGGAAGGAGGATTGCAACTTTGAGCACAGCCTGGGCAATTTATCAATTCAGCAAGCCCAACCTGAAGTTATTAAAGAAAAAAAGGCTGAGGATCTAGCTTAATGCAAAAGCCCTGGGTTCAATCCTCACCTTGACAAAAAAAAAAAAAAAGGCAAAAGTATTGTCTTCCAGCACTGCTTTTATAACTGGTTTCCTCAGGAACCTCAGCAAAGTAGAGAAACTCCAACCACTGAACAGCTAGACTTTCAGAAAAGGGGTGACAGAAGATGCAGCCTGTATCAGTGGGCCAACAGACACAAAATTCAGTGAGCAAATACTGCTGTAAAATAAATCAGGTATCTATTACTGCACACACACGGATAGTGAGTAGCTGTTACTTTCCTGTTTACTTGGAGCATGACTTTCATTTTCTTCTTCCTATCTCTGATAAACATGGGCAAATGGGGGCTGAAAAACCTTGCATTGTGCAATAGTTAAGTTGAAAATAAATGAAAACAGACTTACACTGAACACACTGTCTTTTAAAAAAAAAACACAACAAAACAAGGCAAAGACATCACTCAGAACTGTATTTCTTTAAACTTTTCACCCCTACTCCTGCCATTCATTTCCCCTTGACCTTCACCAATTCACTCAAAATTACTCCTAGCTTAAAGTGGAGGCTCTAGAGGTGGGGTCCGAGTTGCTTTAGTCCATTCCTAATCACCGTGGATGATCTGTTTTAATAGATGCGCCCCATCTTTAGGAGGGGAAAGACGCCATTGAATTGATTAACGTAATCTTACAATTCTACAACTTATATTAGCGTATTTACATCACATACTGAGTTTGAATGGTTTAAGAGTGGGGCCTATCTAGCTGGAACTCTTAAGCTCGTATCTGTTGACTAAAGCTGTTCTCTCAGTTATATAATGTTCATTCTCCATCCAACTTTACACAACTCCTAGAAAAACTTTAATTTTCCAGCCTCCAGTCCGACTTTCTCATGCTTGCTTCTAGTATACTTTCCACACATGCATCAAGAGTGCACTAACTCAGCCGGTGCAAAAATAGAAGAGAAAAAAAATAATAAGCACTAAATGGAGGAACAGTGCTGTTAACGCTTGGGTAGTTCTAGAAACAAAGTCGGGCCGTGGGTAGGGCAGCATGCTTCAGTGGACGCGGCACTGACGGCTCCACTTATTCCAGAAGAAGGACTCCGAAAGGTAAAGTGGGACGGCCACCCAGTAAACACCGAAACGTCTCTTTCTCTTCCCTCTTCCAAGCGCTGGTATAAAGGGCAAAGGCCAATGTGTCGGGGATTTCATGGAGTGTGCAAAGCAGGAAGAGTGCAAACGCTGTGGGTTCGTCAAACAGATGGGAAGGTGGCCGGGGCACAGAACAGCTCCGGGAGACCCCGGATCGGTGGCCTCCCCACGGATTCGGCCGTCACCCACGCCAGCGCCGGCAGCCCAGAGGTCTCCAGGAGCCGGTTCTCTTAGGGCACCGCCCGCCCCGACCCCGCCACTCACCCCCGCGGTCTCCTCGGCCGAACATTCCAGCAAAGTGCGGTCGAGGGCCTGCCCCTCGGGATCCAGGTCCGACGCCATCTTCCCTGCTGCTCCTCGTCCTCGTCCCCAGCGCTCCCGCAGTCCGGGGGCTGCAGCCTGGTCTTGGCCCCGGCAGCCGCGACGGTCACCCGTGCTCCGGGCCGTCGGTCCGGGACCGTCCAAGCGCTGTGCTTGGAGCAGGAGAGACGAGAAGGACGAGAACTCGCGGGAGTGACGGCGGCCACCCACACTCGCTCCCGGGCTCAGCGCCCAGGAGCCAAGTCACTGCCTCGTCCCTGACTCGGGAGAGGACACAGAGAGCCCCGGGCCTGGCACTCCGCTAGCCGCTACCGTGTCCCGCACCGCGAAAGGGACTAAAAACACCCAGTGCGAAAAGCAGAGTATTCTGGGCACTGTAGTCATCGCTGCGCGCATAGGCGGGACGCCCTCGGGCTCACCGGGCATCATGGGAATTGTAGTCCATGCTGGAGTACGAACGGGGCGGGGCTTTTATGCGCCTCTGGAATCCTGGCTATGGACTGGAGAACAGAAACCCCTACCATGGAGAGAGGCAAAAAGAAACTATCAGTGTGAGAAATGTGGTTTCATTTCTGCAATACCATTTATTCATATTTATTCATTGTCGTATCTGCAGCTCGAAGAACAGTGCCTGGCACGCGGTAGACGCTGAAGTACTTGTTGAAGTCTGGTGTGTAGAAGGCCTTCAATGCTTGTTGGAGGAATGAATGAATTGCATTCTGTTTCTATAATTCTAACTCCCTATCATCCATCATACTCTCGTACTAATACTAGGAACTGAAGTGACTATTACCCAAATTTGTTAACGTTTTAAAACATACTTTTAGCTGGACGTGTTGGCGCATGCCTGTACACTCGGCACTCAGTATGCTGAGGCAGGAGGACTGCTGGAGTTCAAGACCAGCCTTAACTACATGGTGAGACCCTGTCTCTAAATAAATAAATAAATAAATAAATAAATATTTTTAAATTTACTAAGCCATTTAGTTATGGCCACTCGTAAAGGAAAGGGTGTTTAACAATCCAATTTAAGATTTACTTTTTAAAAAGATTTATTCTTGATAGGTACATTCAATAGAAATAGATAATTATTGTTACACTACATGCAAAAAAATTGGTTGACTCTTGGACAATTGGGTGACCTGGCTTCTTAGCATAAATTTTTAGTTTCTTCAGAACTTTTCAGCAAACTTACACACTTTATTATGTATGCTAGTTTATTCCCAGAAGAAAGCTGTGAATTACATATAGAAAAAGTGAGTTCTTATCCAGACAGGGTTTGGGACATGTCTATGTTGTTGTTTCTAATAGTAGTGTTGGAGATCGTTGAGGGTGAGTACGTGTGCAGGGCTGTAGCGTGGTCCGGGCCCGACTGAACTGAGAATGAGGAGACAGCTCAGGGGGACAAGATAGGCCACAGCTGACGCTGCCTGGAGACTTTCCGGATCGTTTTCCTTAATTAGCATCGTCTGTTGCTCTGAGGGGGTCCTTGAGGATCCTGTTCAGGTTTCCTCCATTGTGCACTCAATTCCTTGCTTGTTCTGATTAAATACAGCCTGCCTAGCGTCAGTCGGCGGGCCAGCTAGCAGAGTCGCAAGCTCTGCCAAGGATTTCACTCCTGCCGCAGCCTTAAAGACCATGTCGCTTGTCTCATTCCTTTGGACCTTCGCCGTGGACCCGTTTGAGGGATTGGGGGGGGTCTAGGCACAGACCCCAACACAGTGGTATTACCCAAGTTTGCAAAAGAGGAAATAAAAATAACTTGTAATCACACAGTCCAATTAAACTGTATCTTCACTTTAAAGATGAATAATCTCTGTATAATAGCAGAAACAAAGCCAACAAAATATTTTTTTAAAAAAAATTGGATACTTTCCATTTCTCTTATTCCCAAACCCTTCTCCATTCCAAAAACCACTTTAACACTGATGGTTCTGTTCAGAAAAAAAATGTACACATATATCTGCAGGAATCCATGTAATGTGATAGCTTGAAGGTTATTTTATGTATTACTTTCTTTTTTGACCAACTTTCTTGCACCATCTACTTACTGGTAGAATCAGCCTGGAGGAAAACAGATTGTTAGAACCTGGAAGCAAAGATATTGTGTCTTGAGATCCTAACACTAAATTTAAGTCATTAAGATAAATGGTAAAGAAAATTTCTGATCTTAACATTATTTTATTTCTTCTATTACTTTTAGATTGATTTAAATATTCTTTCGTTAAGTCCTTGAGTTGCATACTTAAGTTACTAATAGTTCTCTGTTTTTCAGTATGTATATCTAAGGCGGTAGTTTTCAAACTTGAACATATACAGTATGTTGACAAAACACAGATTTTCAGGCCCCAGAAATCAGAATTTTTGAGTCAGTGGGTTTTGAGTAGACCCTGAAATTTGCATTCCTCTCAAAGTCCCTGGTAATTCTGCTGGAGTGAGGACCAACACTGAAATCAACAGATTTATCATACAGTACCTCTCCCATTTTGTATTGCTTTAACTGCATTCCGCAAATCTTGGTATGTAGCATTTTCATTATCATTCACTTATAAATATTTTCTAATATATTGTGATTGTTCTTTGACCTATGTAGTGTTTTTTTTAAGTTTCCAAATGCATGTAGCTGTTTTGCTATCTTTTGTCATTGACTTCTCATTACAGTTTTCTATTTTCTGGATTTGTGATGCTTATGGTATTTGTCAGCTTTTATAACTATATAATGTTTTGATTTCCTCTTCTTACCTTCTTCTTTCTGGGGTTCACCCTTGTTTTAGTGGAGCATTTATTCTAATAGCTTCCTAAGAGAAGTTACTTGAGAAATTCATTTTTGAGACTTTATAATTAATTATCTTTATCCTACTCTCTCATTTGATTGACAGTGCAGTGTAACCAACTAGACTTGTGGGAAATTATTTTCCTGTAGAATTTTTTTGGAGACAGGCTTCCACTGTGTAGTATAACCTGGCCTTGAACTGATGATGTAGCTCAGACTGAGGGCTGGGACTATAGCTCAGCGTCATAAGCACCTGCCTGGCAAGTGCAAAGTCCTGAGTTTGATTCCTGGTACCAAAAAAAAAAAAAAAAAAAAAAAGTAGCCAAGACTGACCTCAAACTTGCGTCAATCTTCCTATCTCAGCCTCCTGAATGCTGGAATTACAGGAACATACCACCATGCCTGGCTCTTCCTTTAGAATTTTCAAGGGATTTCTAAATATATAGTCTTCTAGTTTCCAGTATTGCTATTAAGAAATTTAGTCATTCTGATTTCTCATCTTTATTTTTGGTCTATTTTTCTACCTCTGGAAACTAAATCATCTTTTTTTTTAATCCTCAAGATTCTGTAATTTCACAATGAGATGATAAGACTTGATGTAGATTAGTTTCCATCCATTGGTGCCGGTTACTAAGTAGCCCCTTTCAATTGTAAAACTTACATCTTTACAGTTTGGGAGTTTTTAAAAAAACAAAAACAAAAACAAAAAAAAATCTTTTTACAAATAGTGGTTTCCCCTATTTGCTCTTTTTTCCTGGAACTCCTGAGCTAATCTTCTGTATTATCTTTTCTTTCTTATTTTCATCTCTTGACCTTTGCTGTTCTTTCTGAGTGATTTCCTAGACTTTATCTTTAATCCCTTAAATGAGTATTTTATTTCTCCTTTATATTTTTAATTTCCAAGAGCTGTTTTTTTCTTGACTATTCTCATTTAAAGAACATATTAGCTCTCTCCTCCTCCTCTTCTTCTTCCTCCTCCTTTTCCTTTTCCTTCCTTACTTCTCCCATCAGGAGAGAGGGCTCCATCTGGCTACAGTTTTCTGTTTAAAAAAAAAAAAAAGAACATATTAATTCTTATTTTGTGCTTTCAATATGCTACCTCTACAAGGATTTCAAATATGAGCAGGGTTTTTTTTGGTTATTACTGTCAAAGTTTTCTTCCCTCTTATGTAGCTTCTGCTTTGTCTTGGTTTCTTTCTATTTTTTGCCTATTGATTTTAGTCCCTATTTTCACATGAGGTCATAATTATTGGCTCCTTTTTAAGTGCAGGAGACTAAAAGCCTGACAAGATGCTCTGAGACCAGGGGTGGAACTTACTAGTTGTGGAATATGGCATAGGATGATCTTTCTGGCTATTATATTGGCCAAACTATGGTGTCAATATCTTTAGGTCTTTCCTCAATCTAATCAGATTTCTCCCTGGGTCTTTACACATGTCAATTATTACTGTCCCTTGTGCCAGTGGCAACAGTAGTTGA
>PVJX010036089.1:0-17809 GCA_004027295.1 Dolichotis patagonum
ATAATACATTAGATTTCTATGTAAGGTGCAACTAAAATTTTCTTTCATGAAAAACATGTATGACTTCCTGAAGATATGATAAAAGGAAAATTTTCAACTAATATATGTTATATTTATTTATTTTGATATCAGGGATTGAATGCACAACCTTGTGTTTGCCAGGCAGTTGCTTATGCCACTGAGCTAAATCTCCCGCATAGGTTATATTTAATTTAAAATAAATTTATATATATTGGTGCTGGGGATTGAACTCATGAACTCACACTGGCCAGGCAGGCACTTATGCCACTGAGCTAAATCCCCAGCTCTTAAATACATTCTTAACTTCTATGGTTCATTGAACACAAGTGAAATCTAGACAATTTAAAAATGGATAATTATTTCTAGAAAGTTTCTTATTTCATTTTATGTTAATTAATTAATTAATCATTTGTGTTTTTGGACAAGATCTGCCTTTGAAGTTCAGGGTGGCCTTGAGCTCACTTTGTAGCCCAGGCTGGTTTTGAACTTGCAATGATCCTCCTGTCTCACTCCCCTGAGTACTGAGATTACAGGTATGCATCATTATGCCAAGATTACTTCTTATTTTGAACTCAGTTAAAGTTATTATTTGATTATATGAACTAGGAAGACATATGATTAGGAATAGTTTAAAGAGAGTTTGCATGTTGAGTCAAAGTAATATTTCTTACAAGCTTAGTAGAAGGTTTTGTTATTCAGCAATCATGTTTCTGATAGTTGTTTGAGGCAAATAAATATTATTTATGTCTAAAGGAGAGTGACAGTTCCCAAGGGTGTACTGTTATGGATTAAATATTGGTGGGCAATTTAACAGCAGCTGAATTAAATCAGCGCGGTGCTACATGAAGATGGCCACCTGAGGAAAGGTGCCAGAAGAAGGCTGAGGCATTGTGGGTTCTCCTAAGTGTTGTTTGGAGCCACTGGTTCACTGGAGCTTTTCACCCTGGCTGCCCTGATATGAATTCAGCCATTCTCATTGGAGGAGCTCGGGACCTTGTTTCTGAAATGGCTATGGTTCACTTTGGGGTGCTTTGGTCCTTGTGTTAAGCATCGCTTTCTGGCTCCTGAGGGAAAGATGTGTGCTGTTTAATCTTTTGGAGGTTTGTCATGTTGGCTTCCTGATATGTACTTAAGTGTTCTCATCATCAGAGGAGCTCGGGACCTCATTGTCGCTGAGAATGGCTACAGTACTTTTAGGGAGCCCTGGTTCTTCTTTTGAGCATCACTTCTTGGCTCCAGTGTAGAATCCTCAACCTACAGCTCCTTCACTCCACCGAAATAGACTTTCTACCTTCCACCACTGACCTTTGGGCCTTCCCAGTGCAGATCCATAAAACACACTTGCATGAGTCATTGTCGTGGACTCTCATTCTCCAGCTGGACTTGTGGGAGGCATTGTCACAGGCTCTCGGTCTTCAGCTGGACTCATGCAGCACATTTCTGTGGGAACCAGGTCCTTGTCAGGATTTTGTAAGTCTTTAGTGTTGTGGACAGATTTCCTGCACTGTCTTATATTTAACTCTGGGTAAATAAAATAATATCAATTCTGTTTCCTATATGTAATTATTCTCCTTATAACTCATGACTACAACAGTTACTCATTTCCATTTATATTTTTTGTTTTATTTCTTTAAGCTGAAATATATTGATGCAAACTATTTGGAGAGATATACAAACATGTAAACTTTTCTGCATAATCTTTTTAAGGCAGTCTTATATTCATGTGTCTTGTAAAGAATTTTTAATGTTAGCATGGGGTTATTACATCTGATGAAAATACGACAAGCAATGATTATTATTTTATGAAAAATTTTATACATTGTTGACTGAGAAATATTTATTTTATTACTTCTCTTATAGTAATATGCTTAAAGGAAAAAATAGGACAATTTTTTTTAAAAAAGGAAAATATAACCTTTTAGAAAGCTTTCCCAAAAAAGCAATAGAACTTTTTTTTTTAATAATCATCTGTGCCTGTTAAGAACAAATGGTAAAATTAAGCCAGGATATGTGCTGGTAGCTGTCTTTAAAATGCCACCTGATAAAATGTGGCATCTTATAGTAAAGATTATTCAGACTGATATCATTTTCAAAATAATGATTTACAGCTTTTGGGTAAACTTGTTTCAAAGACAGATTTAAGTGTATTTAAAAATAGACACAATGGTGTGTGGTAGAGATAAAATCTTTACTATTAAAAGTATAATAAACATATTCGATCAGTATCTTTATTGCTGTTAAATTTGTGACTGTTCCATAATAAATGAGTTTTAACACAAGCAGTATTGCATCATTTAAGAAAGTATGGAATAACTTTTATTTTGAAAAAGAATATGTTTTTATTTTCTTTTAAATATTTATCAGAAGTAAGGGATAATTTTCAAAGTATAGGGCAATTGAATTCAGAAATCTATATGATTTATATTTGAAAATGCTTGGATTAGGTTTTGTTCTTACTGTATAGATTCTTAGACATATTAGCAGATCATACAGATGAAGGGAAAAGTAGTATATGGATGATTTGCTTTTCATCCCAACTCTGTTTTTACTACAGTCAGTTAACTTTCTTATTTTGACAAATTATGTTTTGATATTGTGAAAACAATTTCAGTTTACTGGGAAACAGTGTGAATTGCTATATTAATATGTCCCTGACTATGTCTTATGATTACTTCTCGATTTCTCTAACATGGAAGTTAGCCTCAAATGAAACCTCCAATATAAATATAAAAAGATAAATTGATAAATATTATTTTATTATTACTAAGACATTTATTGAGTATGCATTGTGCTAGAGACTAACAAATGGAAACCAACACTCATTTAATACATAGCATATATTCATTCTTTCCAACAAGTATTTCCTCCCAAGAATTATTTTTTCCTAGAATGGTCCTATTCTCTTAATAATTCAGTTTTAGTATATATTGATATTAGTGAGATAAAAGAAATACTATTGATATTAAATGTCAAAATTGCCCAGGGCCCTAAGTAATCTAGTTAACTGGTTTCTTGAAATAAAATTAAATATATTGCAAATTGTAAGTGACTATAAATAGGATATAGAACCAAATAGGAAGTTTAAGTTTTTTGAATCATTAATTTTCACATAAGAAGCAATTTAATCAAAGAGTCACTAAAATATTTTTAAAACATATATTTGTGTTAATGGGAAGAAAATTCACTGCTTACAGCACAGAGACAACATTGATTCTGGTTCATAGATGACAATTACTTACTGGTTTCTTTTTTATATCTTACCTTCTGTGGATCCTATATCCAGCTGTTATTGTGGAATCAGAGAGAAAGAGGCAAGCCTTATTGACTGTGAAAAAGGCTGTTTCCCATGGTTACATGTACAGAAAAGAGTAAGATGTCAGTTTCCTCTGAGGTGAGCAAGAATGCCAGTTGAATAATTTCATGGATTCCTTTTTGTCCAAAAGTTTTCACGTCATGCTGTTATGAAGCACTTGAGAGAAACCAAGAGATAGATTAAACTTTGTCAAATTCTCTCTGAACAGCTTTGTTACTATTTCTTTGAAATTCCAGATTGGACCAAAATCTACCTAGATAACTCTAGACTTTTTAATGCAAGAAAAATTCCTTCACTTATTTCAGAAAAACCCATTATAACCCCTATAAAAGCAGTTCAAGCCCTGAAGCATGAAATTTGATTGCCAACTCATCTATTTTCATTGCTCCCTACACAGTATCATGATAACATCTTCTCAAATTTTAGTGAGAGATTTATTTGTACTACAGATTAAAAACCAGCCATTCCCTTCAAAAACACATTTGACACTACCCTTTTAGATTAGAGCGAAGCTTTTTAATAGCATTTAATGTTGTTGCATCTGTGTACAAGTTTGTTTATGCATTTGAAAACCAGAAATACCACAATTAGACTTTCTGGCATTTATAAAACTCTACAGAATATAGAACTCTTTGCAGAATTAGGCAATATCCAAAAGACACATATGAATATCATATTATTGTAACAAAAATTAATCTATTGTAGTATATTCGCATTAATAGATTAACCCTAGTTCCTTTCCAGAAATATAAACCTGGAGATACAAACCTGATTTAAAGCTGGCAAGCTTTCCTACTATGTTCATTAGAAAATATATATATTTCACATATAAGGATAGAGGTCTTTGTTAATGGTTCACACACACCAAATACCCAGCAACCCTGAATTTGTAGCTGAAAAGATTTCTCAATGGGAAGGAATGGGAAATTTCTCAAACTAGGATTATTAGCTACTGGAGTAAAACTAGAAAATAAAAAATCTAGATAAAACTATGAATTTTAAAAGGAAGATTTATAGGCACTATGATATTGTAGGCATAAATAGTATAACCTTATACAATGATACTGGAATTTAAAGAATTATTTTAATTCTCAGGATTCAAGATCAATATACAAAAATCAATTGTATCACTGCATTCTAGAAATGAACTGTTAGAAAACACAATTAAATAGAAACAATTCCATTTACAATTTCCAAAAGTATAAACTAGTGATAAATCTGAAAAAAAGATATGAAGAGACCTATTCCTTGAAAACTGCAAAATGCCACTGAAACAAAGTAAAGAACAACTTAGTAAATGCAAAGCTACACCATGTACATGAATGCAAAAGCTCAGTATTATTAAAATATCTGTTTTCTGCAAAGTTATCTATAAATACAGTGCTAGAATGTTTTATTTCTCTAAACTGACAAGTTAATTCTAAATGTATTTGGAAGCACAAATTACCTAACAGTGAAAGGAAATTTAGAAAAGTTAACAGACATGCAAATGTATAGTATTCAATTTCAGATTCATTATCAAGCAAGTATGTAGAAGTAGCTTGATGCATATACAGTCTTCTGATTTTTATCAAAGATGGACAAAGTAATTGAGTGCAGAAAAGATAGCCTATCAATAAACAATGCTGAAATGATAATTCACAGAAGTTTCTCATAGTTAGTATGGGATAGATCTGAGAAAAAGAAAAAAAATTAAAAATATAAGATAAATAACTGTGGTTGTTAACTTCAATTGTGCTGATTTCATTGGCTTGGGAGCCACTAAGTAATTAGTAAAGCACATATCTATGGGTATCATAGAAGTATGGCTTTAAGTATTATATATGGTACCCCCCCCCAGTTTAGTTCCCTACTCTGCTTCCTGGCAGCCATCAACTGACAGTTTTCTCCACTACACCTGTTCACCAGGATGTTTCTCCCTTGGAACCAGCTTGTCATGGACACAATGCCCTAAATTTATGAGACCTATTTTATTATACCTATTTTCCTTGAACTTGTGACTGTCAAGTAGTGTATCCTAGCGAGAGGAGAAATAATAGAGAAAATTGGTGCAAGGAGTAGAATTATTGCTATCACTGTACCTCACTATGTGGTTTAGAAGCTTTTGCAACTGGTCTGAGAGAAGAATTTGGAAAGCTTTGCAGAGCGAGGCTAGAGAACCTTGAGCATACTATCAATAGAGCTTGATGGGAAATTCTGAACGGAAGTCAGAGGATCTGATGACAATAGCGAAAGAAACAGTCAGGCTCAAGAGATTTCAGGAGGTTTCAAAAGGGAACAAGAACTCCATTGGCATTTGGACCACACACCATGCATGTTACATTCTTTTTTTTTTTTTTTTTTTAACTGCATATACTTGCCCATGTTCTGGGACTATGCAAGACTAAGATTGAGGTCAGTGGTCTCTGAATGATATCAAGTCAAAGTTTAGGCTGTGGCTGGACTACTGCTGGGTGCTTTTAGAGAGATTTATAATGAAAATCAGGGGTAAAACTAAACAGAAAATTTGACAAATTTAAATTTTGACTCCAAGAAGAATCATGGAATTTATAGCCAAAGGAGGTAAAGTTGCTGAAATTAAAATTAAACTACTAAAATTAAATCAAATAATGTGTACAGGACAAGAAAAAAGATGTTTTGAAGGCATTTTAGGGATCAGCATGGCCTTATGCTGATTATGGCAAGCCTGGGATTGCAAAATTACCAAACTTTCGTTTGAAATGAAAGTCTGTGACCTCTGTCCAAGAAGGGCCTCCTTGCAGTTGGTTCCCTGACATTCATTACACTCAGCTAGGCAGATACTCAGGGGCCACAGTAGCCATGGTCCAATTGGTGTAGCTATTGTTTAAATTGGCAGCAGATCTTAGCATCTTTCATTTGATTATGGTTTTACCAGATGTAGAATGTAATTGTTGCGAGGTCATGGAGGCTTCCCTGTGGATCTCAAAGGAATATGTGGGAAGCCAGGCAAAGAGTCTCCAGTGTGAAGCTGTGAGAATGAAGGCAAAGGTGTGGTAGAGATCCCAGGAAGTAAAAGATACCAAGAATTTGGAATATCTGCTGAAGAAAGTTATAGGCTCTGTTTCGTGCTAGCCCAAAAAAGAAGTCATGTGGGTTGAAACCAGTAAGAACATGCGGGTAGAGTTGCTCAAACCTATGGAAGTCACAACCCACCACAGTGTATACCAGATGCTGAATATGGAGCTACAAGACTTAAGTTTTGCTCTGCTGGAATTTGTCTTGATTTTGTCGTATTCTTTTGTACCCTTATTCTCCACTCCCTTTTTGATTGGGAATTTTTAGTTTGCGTTATTGCACTTTGGTAGTATTTAACTTGCATATTTATTTTCACAAGCGTCACACAGACAGTGGTTTGCCTTGAATCTGGTGAAGCTTTCCTTTGGACTTTTAGCAGAATCTCAGATTCTTGCGACTTTGGAGAAGAGATAGGGCATTTCAGCTGTACCCAGCATTATAGTATCACGTGTAGTGGATAAAGTACAGCTTAAGAAATTATGTATGGGTGTTAAATTGACAAGAGGTAAGATATGATGGTTAAGTTTCATTTTGTTAACTTTATTGCATTGGGAGCCATCTATAGGATTAATAAAATACACTTTTGAGAATATCTGAATGGGTGATAGAGGCATGAATTTGGGGACTATATACGGCCTCTAGAGGCCCTCTCTGGCACCATTCCTTGCTCTGGTTCCTTCCAGCCATGACCTGAACATCTTTGCTCTGCCATGCTATTATGCCATGGAGTTTCTACCTTGGAGCTCTCTGACCATGGAATGCATGTCATGAACCTATGAGCAAAATAAAAGTGTGGAGATTGAATAATGTGTCTGAGCAATAGGAAAGTTGACTAATTCAGTAATAATGGTAGAAGTCTATAATCATCCATCCTTCTAGTGAATAAAGCTTACTGGTAGTAAAGTCAAAGAAATTTGTATCAAAGACATTTAAAAGGTAGAAAAGTTCTTTTCATATCTTTGATGTTTAGAAAGAGTATTGTAAACAGCAGGTAAATGCAGTTTAAGAGAAATAGAAGTAAATCTGTGCTTTAGGTCTTTAGATGTAATCAGAGCAATAAAGTGTGTTGTACTCAATAGTTAGGTCATTATACATAAAGGAAACTTACAGAATCTTATGGTTTCTTCCCACAACTACTGTAAATATTTCAGTAACTCAGAATTAGCTGTTCTATTCTTGAGTATAGAATGTCACATTTTGTTCAACAAATGTGTATTTTTGTTGTCTTGTTAAGGATATTAAAGTGTGTCTGGGGTACTCATTATATTAGTATTAGATTTATCTTTTTTTTCATAGCATATTCAGGTCTCTCAATGTTGACTTGATTCAATGCCTTGGAAAAAGGGGTAAATAAAACAGTGTGACTTCTATGAAAATATAATTCTTAATGAAATATTTTCCCTATCACTATTTTAAAATGGCTTCTGTGTGGTAATTCTTAATAAAGTTTATTCTGAAGTTATGGCAAAATCTCTGTAAAAACAATGATTAAAAAAGATAAAAGCAAACTTATTTCAGCAAGATTAAATAGATATATTTACCTTATTCCTGTCATTATATGAAGCTACAATGCCTGAACATTCTATATGTGTGTATGTAAGGAAACTTCCAAAAGGAACAAAATACAAAGAGCCCAACCAGGAATTTAGAATGTGTGAAATGACATGGCATTGGGACCCCTTGATTTGCTGTTTTGCTTTATGCATACCACAGAATTTATTGAGGAGATAGAGTCCTGGAAATTGCAACAGTTGGAGACAACAGAATCTTCCAGCACAAGACATAAAAATGCAGCCTGACAAAATGTTTATTTAAAAAAAATTCTGCTGTATTCCATATGAAACTTATAAAATAACTGACTCATAACCTTCACCAAATAAAATTTAACTGGGGACCCTATCTTCAATATTAGTAAGGTGACTCATTTTTGCTCTTGAGTGATGTTAGAGAAGGAAGTGTTGGCATTCAAGAACATTATCTCTGGGTAGCAACATGGTCTCTTCCTACAATGGATTGGAGGACACTAAGTGGGGGTCCTGGACTGCTAACCTCACCTCAGTTAAGCAAGCACTCTTTATTCCTTTACTTTGGTAGTTTCAAAGGTCTAGTACAGAATAAAGATTTCCATCATTGTACTTTTTAGCTGTCCCTGTATTTAGACAAAATAAATACCTGAAATCCTCATCTTAAGGAAGAGAGGTTTAATTTGACTTGTGGGTTCAAATGTTTCAGTCGATGGTCTGTTTGCTCCAAGGGAGAAATATCATGGAGAAAGGGAATACTGGAGAAAGCTGCTCATGTCATGGCAGACAAGACGAGAGTAAGGGAGAAATGCCAAACAGGAAGGGGCCAGGGACCAGATACAGATCCCAGGTCATGCTGACACTGTCCGCCCAGACACCGTGAAGAGTGCCTCACTAATCTCTAGATGTATCTGTCAAGCTAGTCAATTTAATAAATTTAACCATCATAATTTAGTTACCATGACACCTCCTTCATTTTTAGTGACTGAGAATGACAGAGAACAATAACAAGGTACTATTTGTCCCAACAATCTAGGAGGTGTTAGTGAAAAACACAGATGCCAAATGAAGTTCAGCAGGTGTGAACACCCATTCTTTCTCCAGGCTATGTAGTAAAACTGGTTATATATGTATTTCCGGTTTCAATAACTTGGTATCTCCCCTCCGCAGATAAGTCTGTTGCAGTGTAAGATTTTGGTAAGAAACAAACCATTTGTCTTAGTTACTTTTATTCATCCCTGAGACAAAATACCTGATGCCCAAAGTTGGGAAAGGAAAGGTTTATTTCTTACAGTCTTTGCAGGTTTCAGTCCATACTCAGTTGGCTCCAAGGCAGGGTGGCATGGCAGGGCCGCAGTTCATGGTGGCTACAAACAGCAAGGCAGAAACCGGCAAAAGAGAGAGACACACCTTCTTCCTGCCATTACATCCCATCCTGGCTCCACCCCCTAGGAGAGTGTAGCACTGACACCATCAATCCAAGCACTAGACAATGAACCAGTCACAAATGTACAATGCAAATACATGAGGCCTGGGAGCCACCGACATAAACCATGACACTACCATAACAAAAACCTAAGAAGGCAGAATTTTAAAAATATCATATGATAATTGTAGTGAGAAATATCTAAAATTATTTTTAAAAGATGATCATCAGATGCTGATAAAACAGAAAATAGAACTGTCTCACAAATATTCAAAAGCAAATGTTATAAAACTACTTTGGTGAATGATTATGAACATCCTTTAAATAGTTCAAAAGATAAGAAATCTTAGCAAAAGTGGAAGGTATACAGAAGAGTCAAATGGGGATTGTAATGCTGAAAAAATAATAACTTAAAAATTTAAAGACCTCCGTGAATAGGCTTAGTGGGAGAATAGAGAACAAAGAAGAGAAACAGTGAAATTTCTGGTAAACCAGTAAAATAGAAATTACAAAAACCATTATTTTCTTTCTATCATTTGTTTAGTGTTGAGGTGAACCATTAATATAAATATTGCAATTTTGATTTCATGCATATTAATCTATATTATTTTAATATTGGCAAGATTTAATTATAATCTGATTACTGTTAGATCCACCAGTATAACAAAAATTAAAATGTGGGTAAATAAATATTTAATTTAAAAATTAAAATAGAAATGACACAATCTAAATGAGATTGTATGCAAAAATATGAGTAGGGGAGTTTATTCTTCTGAATTTTCTAAATTGTATGTGACAGTTGAAGAATCATAATAATCTATGTGACGTAGTTCTAAATGTATGGGTAAGAAAAATTTCAAACAATGCTATCATAAATTTGGGGAAGGAAAAGTCATATAATGACAGAGAAGTTATAGATATCACATAAACTGGTGGAGTGATGAAAACAATATACTCTGCTAATAAATATGTGAGGCATTTAACAATGATTATCTACCACCATAATTATTAAAGCTATACAAAAATATAAAACATGACATGCAAACAAAAAATCCTAAAATATTCTAAAATAAAGTATTTTTAAAAACAACAATACTTGAGGGAGAAAGAGAGGAAAGGAGTAGAAAACAGTGGAGAAAGAAGAGAGGGACTGGGAAAGAGGAGAACACAGATGCCAAGTGTAGATCATATTCTAGACAATAAATCAATTTTCTATGAATTTAGAACTATTGAGATTCTGTGTGGAATTTTATTCTTACCACGGTGGGATCAAATTATAAATCACTAACAAAATTTACCAGAAAGTCTTCAAATACCTGAAAAGATACTTCAACATAATCCACCAGCACAAAAGTATCAAAGGAACAAAAAATACACTGCAATGAATGAAAGTGATAGCTAAGTGAAAATTGTGGAATATAGGTTGAATAATTCTATAGTGGAAATTTAAAAAACTAAAAGGCTTTCTTTAGAGAAATATTTAAAATATTTAATAAAATATTTTAAATTTTGACCTCAAGAAAGCAGAATTAAGAGAGGAAAAGTGAACTTAAAGTAAATGAAAGGAAAGAGATAATAAAGATAAGTACTGATACACATGAAATTGAAAATAGTATTAGAGTTAATCAATAAACAGACAATCAAAAAAGGCTTGGTTCCTTAAATCAATATAACAGGCAAATCAAAGAAGATCTACAATGACAAGACATAACATGTCCAGGAACTAGAACAATAAACAGAGTGAGAATGTTAATTTTCTCCAAATTGATACGTAATCTTAATGCAATTCCTAACAAAAAAACTGGCATGATTTCTTTTCTATTAGAGACAAGATTACAATAGAATTTATATGGATATAATAACTAAATGATTCTGAAAAGAAGGTAAAGAAATCGTGAGGAGTCTATCTGTCTTTACAGTTCACTATCTAAAGATAATAATTATGTCTGTGTAATAATCATGGAAAGATGTCCTGTAAGACAATAGAAACATATAATACACTGTAAATAGTGCCTCTAACATATGGACAACTACAATAATTCAATGTTAAAACTTTTTAAACAATTTGTGCTGGAAGAGTTGTTTATCTATAAAAGCAAAAATATACATTGACTTAAATTTCAAAGCTTATATAAAAATTCCCTATAGTATATATCATTATGTGCCCCAAATGGATCATATAGTGAAATGCAACTTGTAACCTACAAAATTTTAAGGAGATGACACAGAAGAAAATATTTGAGACTTGGAGCTTGGTGAAGAGCCCTTAAATATTTTAGCAAATATATCCTTTACCAGAGAAAAAATTACTAAGTTAAATTTAATGAAAAGTAAAAGTCTGTGAAATAGTCTTTTAAGAGGATAAAAAGGAAGTGATAGTATATGAAAACCTATTTGTCTACAACTTATCCAACAATGGATTATTGTATAAAAAATATAAATGTCTCAAAATTCAATAATAAAATAAACAAGTGGAAATAGGCCAAGAATATGAGAATATGAGCAAATACTTTGCTACAGATTGTGTCATTGGCAGATATTTACAAAGAGATGTTTGATAATACTATTCATTAGAAAAATGCAAGTTAAGACCACAGTGAGATATTAACACACACAATTTCAAACATCTAAAATGCTAAGTGCTGGAGGATATACAGAGAAATGAAATAACTCCCATATACTTGGTGGGAACATAAAGGTGGTATAGTGACTATGAAAACAATTGTGTAGCATTTTAAGAAAATTTTCAATAAGGCAACCCTACTATTGCAGTCTTAGACATTTACCTACTGCAATATGAAAATGCATGTTCCCATAAAACCTTGTAGATAGATGTTTATAGCAATTTTATTTGTAATAGTATAAAACTAGAAACAATTTCAATGTCTTTCAACAATTAAACCAATTGTGGTATATCCATAACATGAAATATTCATTAGTAAGACAAACAAATGTTCATTCACTTAAAAAGTAATACTGATCTTAAGAGCATGAGACTCTGAGAAAAAAATCAGGGCCAGAAGATCATATATTTTATCATTACATTTAGATAAAAATCTGTATAGAATTAAAATTAAATATAAAAAACCAGATTAGTGGTTGCCAGAGGTTTAGGAAAATTGGAGGAGTATGCCTTTAAATGGCTAGCACAAAGGAAGTGCTTTGATGATATAATTTTGGCAACTTGATTGTACTAATGATTACACAAATCTACACATATGATATATTGACATAAAATACACACACACAAACACACATGCACACTGAAACATTATCTATTATTTGGATTTTTGAAATTTTGCTGTAATTATTTAGAATTTAGCCATAGACCAAAAACAAACAAACAAACAAACAAAAAACAAACAGGGAAGGGTACACAGGAGTGTTTTACTCTCTTTTGAAATCATAATGTATATATATTTTTCTGACCTTTGCATATAGTTTAACATTTTCTTGGTTAGAGAAAATGGGTCTGCTTATTTCTTCCTAGTGACTGCATGAGTTACAGTAGGTAAATATATCATATTATATTTAATCATTTCTCTTCAGATAGGTATTTAGGTACTTGGAAATGTATGCTAATAGACTGATTATTAAACATCCTGTCCATTAACAAACATTGGTACACATGTACTGTCATTGAATCCCCTAGTTATTTCATGTTTTATATCAAGTCAAGCAAATTTTCAAGTAATGAGTATCATAAAATACATTTTACCACATGCTAAATCACAAAAATACGACAACATTTACCATTGTAAAAAAATATTATTAAAATAATTTTAAATTTGTTTGAATAGAAAAATAGTATCTTAAGATTGGTCCGAAGATGACCTATAACAGTTATATTTAAGGAAATTAACAACAAAAACATCAGAAACAAAAACATTCTTGTTTAACTTTTGTGAAACAGTGAGTACAAAAATGTATTTGTGACAGTTAAAAAAGTGATCTCAACCCAAAACTCTATATTGTTCTGAGTAGTAAATCTTAGAGTCATTTATGTTCAATAGAAGGATGCCACTTTATCTTTTGTCATTGGAAGTTGATGTGACAGCATGGTTCTATGGCTTGTATCTGGTGTCCCCTGAAAGCTTCTTGCCATCATAGGTGGGGCTTTTCACTGGTGGGTCGATCAAAGTTGTACATGAATGTGCATTAAAGGGGTATGACTATAGGTTAAGGGTATGATAACTAAATTAGTCCATTGATTGGTTTAGTATAGCTCTAGGCATGGATGATGGGAAGGCACATCCTAGTTGTGGGTGGCACCATCCAAAAAAATGTTGCAGGCTGCATGGTATAAGAGGAAATGGGAGAGTCAGTTACTGCTTCACTCTTGGCCACTTTGCTGCCTCCTGCCCGCCCTGCCATGGGCTGTTTCTCCTTCCAGATGCCCCATTGCCATGATGCTCTGCCTTAGAGTCAGCCAATCAGGATCTGATATCTTTTAAAACCATGAGATGAAATAAGTGTTTCCTCCTTTAACTTGTGAATGTTGAATATTTTGTTTCAGCAATGAGAAAAGCAACCAAGCCTCATAGAAAAATCAAAAGTATTAGAAAATACAGTAAGTTTACCAACTTCAGAAATTATTTGTATAGCAAAATCAAAGATGTCAGCTAATACACTGTCAAGAATCCCACCAAAGTCTTGATTACTAATGATAGTAATTCAATAGTTTTTGTTTTAGCAACTATAATGACTTAGAAAATACAATTAAAAATTAGATGTTTATATTACTGGAGCTTCTGTTACCATGAAATGTAAAACAACTCTGCTTCACTTGAACTTTAATGAATACATAAAATAAATATATTAAATAGATTGTAACACCAAGTCTATCACTGATAAACCAATGTTAAATAATATACTGAGTTTGACGATGAGTGGTCTTCACACTGAATCCAAGAGGTCAATGAATTTGAAAGCTCTCTCTTCATTAATCCCGGAGTTGTACCCGGTTTCTGTAGCACTTGCAGTGTGGTGGTTCACAGCAGAACATGCCATCACTATAGAAACTTCATTTCCAAGAGAATTCCATGAAAATTGCACTTTGAGTCTCCTTGAGTAATCAAATAAACCTGAATGAGATTAAATTACTCCTCAAGGAAGCTTGAGAGTTGGGGAAAACAAGGTTCTCTACAGAGATCCAAACAACAAGAGGTGAGAAAGAAGCAATCTAAATATTCAAAAAGCATAGGAGAATAATTAATACATTTTAATAGGATTTATATGACTATATCTATAAACGTTGAGGGGAAAATATGTAACTGAGTAACAAATGTTGAGTCATACACAGTGTTTCTCTAGGAAAATTTTATCTCCACAAATATACAAAAGGATATTGCATTCAGTTAACTATGTTGCATGTCTGGTTTATCACTTAGTCTGCTACCACCAAGGTGACATGTCAGCCAATTTTGTTTACTGGTTATAGAGTTCAAATTTTTCGCTGGTGAAGTACCGGTGATATGAAGTAAATCATGAGGCAGTTTTATAAACTGTTCTCCAATTGCGAGTTATTTTACCCTTCAAATTTGGAGTGTGAATAAAATAGTATAGGATAATAGAGGCATCCTCATTTTAAAATGTGTGCATACACACTTATTTTGCTTCCCTTACTGGAGTGTTATATAAAAAAAAAAACCCATAATTTAAAAGGCCCAACTTCATGTTAAACTTGAATGATTAGAGGTTCTTATGTCACTACAGGAAAGTTGTTCAGGTTACACTAATCAATAGAAATAGCAGTATATTTCAAGAATTATACTTCGTGAAGGAAAGCTTAAGGTTTATCTAATTTCAGCTCATTGAAACACTTTAAATATTGAGAGATACATGTATCTAATTGAACTGGACTGTGTTGCATTGACCGTTTAAGAAAAGGTATTCAATGCTAAGAACTTCAGCACCATTGTGGAAACTGTTGATTATCCTGCATCCAACTTGGGAAATATATCTAATTAAGAAAAGTTTGCTTCAGCGATTTGTCTTAGGATCACAATTAGTAGATGCCTGTAGGGACTATAGCTTCTGCTCAGGTTCCTGCAATTTGAGTATCCTGCAATTCAGTACTAGAAATTAATGAAAACTTCATGGGAAATAATACTGTTCTCCTAAATCAATTCCTTTTAGGAGTACACTGCTCTTCTTACATATTTGTGTCTAACATTTAAAAGGGAATCGTTCAAACATTTTCCTTTATGGACATACTATGACTTATTTTAATTTATGGTAGATAACAGGTATTTTTAATAGACAATTTAAAAATAAATGGTTGCCAAAGGTTTACTTTTATTGAAAATGTTTTGATAGCCAACTATCCATATAAAGTTTTTGCATCAGAAGGACACCATAACACTTATTCTAGTTCATGAATCTAATAGTAATGTGTTTTATAGTGTTAATTTATACGTTTGTAGCAGAACAAAAACATTTTTATAGTCAACTTATAAAATGCCACCTAATGATCTCCACATCCTGATAGACACACCCTTTGTAATCAACTCCTGGTGAGTATGGACTGAACTACTGAATTCCTTCTAACCAAGAGAATATGGCAAAAGATAAGGGGTTTCTTTTATGAGATTAGTCTACTGATTTTGCCCACATGGGAGTGCTCCATATGACAAAGACCAAGGGCACCCTTCAGCTCATGTCCAGCCCAGCAAGGACCTGGAATACTGTAACAGCCCACAAGGAATGATTCTTGTCAATAAGCACAAGAGGAAATGAGTTTTTTTTTAATTTCAAGGCACATTTAATTTAATATCAGAAGTGTTAACACAAAAGACCCAAATACAATGAAGGAACACATTCCCCCATTAACACCAAAGACAATGCTTTTTTAACATGGGCCTGTTGAATGCGATGAGTATTTCATAGTTCACTACTGGAAAAAAAAATGCAGTGAGTCTCATCACAGCCAATACCCTTATACAATCTAGTTGTGAGATGAATGTTCATAATGCGTCAGTTTAAGCCTGAAATTTGATACCACTCCTTCATGTTTGTACAATCCTTAGTAAGATTATCTACAGTTTTCATAACCATGCAAAGAACACACCATTGATCAAAATTGTATCGATTTAGGCTCTAGTAAGTAATAGAGTCCTAAGCTAAATGGTTAAATATATGTGCTACTTTACCAACATCTGTTACTTCTCTCATGACTATTAAAGTTGGTTCTCAGCAATAAACCTTTATAAGGCAAAATTCACCTCATTTGAGCTTTGACCCAGAAGTTCAACAACAATCACGAAGTCCACAGTCTTATTGGCAAAATCTGATATACAGTGTCTCTAAGTCACTATGCTCAGGGTTAAGAGCGATGTGTATTCCGTTTTTACATTTAACTGGAATTTACATGTTCAATTCATAATTTGAAATCTCTAGGTTTTCAATCCTCCAACTGTCTGAAGACACAGTGTGCCACAGGCTAAAGACTTCCGTTTTCCCCTCTATTTTCTTCAAACAGAAACATTCCCCAAGTGTCTACATGTCCTAGAAGGGGAAGTTTTTGAAGATGGCCCCTTGGGAATAGTCCGACAGCATCAGACCTCTGAAGCAAGGGGAAGGGGGAAGAGAAAAAACTGAGACACAAGGTTCATCTGGTAAGTTTCACATTAACCATTAAATGCTGGACAGTATAAGAATGTGGCTTTTTTTTTTTTTTTGCTCAAAAAAGTCTGAGTCTTGGTGTGGAAACGAGTACTTGGCTGTCCCACCACAGCTTTCTCATAGTGGGACTGTCAGGGAAGTCTTCACTGGGGAGTATGATTTGTTTACCGATCAAGCATAAACTTCCAGGCACTCAGTTCATTTTGAGCTTGTTTGTCTTTAGTCTGTTCCAGTTCACCTTTCATTTTTAGGAAAAACAAGTTGATCGCTGGGTCTACCATTGTTGATCTCAGTTGGCAACGGCTGCTGGACTTTCTTGAGGTACTGGACTTTAGTAGTACACTATTGCATCTCTTGTTCTTTAGTTGCTAGCCACATTAGGAGAATGTTTTCCCTGCGTGCAGACTCTTGCTGTTGTTGCTTTAGCTTTTCTTCTGATTCCCTTAAGCCAGTTACATCATTTGAGTTAAGATCCGTGTACCTGCCCTCCAAAGCTTGAACATATGCTTCATATTGTTTCCATCTTAGCATTAACTCATCTCGTGCCATAACTTTGAAGTCTGTTTAACTCAGTCAAAACTTTTTGGGAAGAGGTTCTTCGTTGGTCATTTTGAATCCTTTGCAGACCCCGGCCGCGGGGGTATCGCCAGTCACCCAGGCTGAGGCCACACTGCCAGTCTCTGGGCCCGCTGCCCTCCTTCCGTCGTACCCCGTCGCTTCCCTTTATTTGTGGATCTGGCTGCCACCAGAAATGAGTTTTGCAATGAGATCTCTGGTTTGAGTCTTAAGATGGCTGCAAATTACCGTAAGCCTTGCTGTAGCCTTGGGAAAAATCAAAGAAAGAGGAAAAGGAAAAGAGGAATCTGG